>JBAKBP010028231.1:0-28925 GCA_037953745.1 Lithodes maja
GATTCCAGTGAGCTTCTTTTCTCGCAAGTTTAATTCGGCACAAAGGAATTACTCGACTATAGAGAAGGAGCTTTTTGCTATCGTTTTGTCGCTCAAACATTTCGAAGTTTATGTTCCAGCCTACGGCCCGGTAGTGACGATTTATACGGACCATCATCCCTTGAAATTCCTAAATCAGTTTCACAATCGGAATATGCGGTTGACCAGGTGGTCCCTAATGCTCCAAGAGTATAATCTCAACATTCAGCATATTGCCGGGAGTGAGAACGTGATAGCAGATTGTCTATCAAGGGTTGATGATCCAGGATAGTCGTGCACGGTGTGTGGGTTGAGCAGGAGTAAAATTAGGCTATCATAACGCCGTCCAAAAAGATTATAAAACAATAAAATAAACGAGATTTTTTTTTTTTAGTTTTGTAAGTCTTTATTGTTGTAGCATGATGCATGCGATATTGTGTTTTATGTATAATTCACATTTCAGTTGTTGTGCACCTTTTGCAATTAGTGGCAGCTAAGGGTAGCAGGTCGGTTGGTTGCCTGTCAGATTTTGATAATGCTTCTAAGGTCGATTATCTAAAATCTTGGGGGGGCTGTGACGCACCCAGTGCGTGGCAACGCAACCTGATTGTACTCCTTGGTACTCCACTGTACCGCCCGTACCACTGTACCGTGCTGGCTACCGTCAGCAGCTATGTATATTGAGTGTGACAACTTATAACTATGTTCTTTGTATCTCTGCAAAGGTCTCGTCATGTGCTAACCAGTGGTGGGTTTTGTTTTAAGCCATGTCGAGACCTTCCATTTAATATGTAGTATCAATAGAGAAGTTGATAGATAAGACAATGGGAGTTCAGAGAGAGAGAGTGAGTTAGGCTTCAGAGCGAGAGGGTAGCAACGCGCCACGCTGCCGGGGGGGTGGTTGCCAGACGTATTGACTGGTTGGCAGCCTTGCGCTTATAGCTGGGCGCGACAGGGTTGGTAGTCCATTGCCGCCTGCCTATGCTGCCTGGGCTGCCCATGTTGTCGTACAGCACATTGCCTGGAGGCTCGCTGTGTGTTCCATGATCAGGTTGCCTAGAACCTTTGAGATTCTAACATCCCTTGCCCTCTCTCCCAACTTCTCACGGTTGCACTCTTTCTCTCTGACGACATTACTCTCATTTCATTCTTCTCTCTATTTAAATGCATAACCTTCCCTTGAGGTCCTAAAGGAGTTTCAGCACTCACCTCTCGTATTACTCTTAGGACAAGCATATATTTACATGTATTAGATTTAAGGGGTTAATGTGAACAGCGATCTTCTTGATGAGGATAGTTGGTGAACGTTCTACATGTTCACGAGTTATATGCCCCGCTCATCATCCAATTTGTGACTAGACTGGTGCCATGTGTAAGAGCCCGACCATGCCCAGGAGTTGTCTGTAGAGGGGCGAGGACTTAGCCTTGATTTGCATACCGAGCCAGGAGCGAGTGTAGTACCAGAGACTACAGCTCGCTCGTAGTGCCGGTATAGTAGAGTAACGTAATTTATCTGTCCTTGTGTTCTCTACAGTCTTTTCCTGGGTTCTCGCTTTCGGTGCTGGGACTCGTTGTTCCTGTGACTTGGCCTGCTAGCTAGAACACATGGGGATGATGAGTGGGATATATCTTTATTTTACTATGCATTGCAGCTCTCTTTAAGTTTATGTATGTAACACTTTACAATACACATTACTCACACACAAGACAACACTATTAATACTTTCATGTATCAATTAACTGCACTGTCGTTTTGCTGCTGTGTCCGGAGTTCTATTGCGTAGGGCGCATACGGACTCAGAGGGGAGACAGAGTGAGAGAAGCGAAGTAGCCTATGCGGTAGTAGGCTACCGGCGCAGTACTGTTGCCTGCAACCTTTTAGTTATTCCAAGTATAGATTCATTATTATAATAAGTGACTACTATTTATGTTCCTTCCATGTGTATTATTAGGTATCTACTGGATCATGAACATCTTGTATGCTACATGCTAGTGCATGTTAGTAGGGGACAGTTATTCTAGTGCACGCGCTTTCAAGTAGGCGTGTACATTTGTCATTTAGCATTTCACTGTCATACCTTTAGCCTGCTTCTATTCTACATTATTAGAGGCTTAATATTAACGTAGTTTCTTGAGTATTGCATTTCTTTAGTAATAACGTAACCTATAAATGTCTGAGGGAGTTTAGCCTCATAGCCTACCCCTGTTGTACACTTTCGCCGAGTTAAGGTACCTCGTTACCATAGACGATAACTCTGTAGGGCGTTGGTGCTTTTGTTGTCTGGAGCATATAGTATTTGGGACTGGAATCGAGCGTGTCGTTGTCACATAAGCCATTTCTGTCCTACGATCAAGAATCCCGAATATGTATTGCCGATCCAGCCGTAACAATATATATATATATATATATATATATATATATATATATATATCGTATATTGATATCATCATTTTTTATAGGCGTATATATCACGGTGTAGGGTTGATTTCATACTATGAAATCAATCCTACACCGTGATATACGCCTATCAAATGATTGCAAGCAACATGGAGTCACGCGAATAAATGAATAAATACATGAATACATGAAGGTAGAGAAAGAATATCCTACTTGGTGGTACTGCCCGGGTGGCTGTGAGGGTTGTTTGAGGAGTGGCCTACAGTAATCAGTAAGTCACACAAACAAAGATAGGAAGAGTGAGAGAGGAAGAGAGAGAGAGAGAGAGAGAGAGAGAGAGAGAGAGAGAGAGAGAAAGTAAATTTCTCCAAAATATCATATATAGAACATTAAATATACGTATATATATATATATATATATAAATATATATATATATATATATCGTATATTGATATCATAATTTTTTATAGGCGTATATATCACGGTGTAGGGTTGATTTCATACTATGAAATCAACCCTACACCGTGATATACGCCTATCAAATGATTGCAAGCAACATGGAGTCACGCGAATAAATGAATAAATACATGAATACATGAAGGTAGAGAAAGAATATCCTACTTGGTGGTACTGCCCGGGGCTAATTGTCAAAAGGGTATTCTGGGGATTGACATGGTAAACAGTGAGTCACACAAACAGATGGGGAGAAGGAAAGAGAGAGAGAGAGGAAGAGAGAGAGAGAGGAAGAGAGAGAGAGGAAGAGAGAGAGAGAAAGTAAATTTCTCCAAAATATCATATATAGAACAATAAATATACGTATATATTTATATATATATATATATATAATATCAATATACGATATGTATATATATATCATAATTTTTTATAGGCGTATATATCACGGTGTATGGTTGATTTCATACTATGAAATCAACCCTATACCGTGATATACGCCTATCAAATGAATGAAAACTCGCAAACACTAAATAATTATATCAATACCATCATTTGATAGGCGTATATATCACGGTGTAGGGTTGATTTCATACTATGAAATCAACCCTACACCGTGATATATACGCCTATCAAATGAATGAAAACTCGCAAACACTAAATAATTATATCAATACCATCATTTGATAGGCGTATATATCACGGTGTAGGGTTGATTTCATACTATGAAATCAACCCTACACCGTGATATATACGCCTATCAAATGAATGAAAACTCGCAAACACTAAATAATTATATCAATACCATCATTTGATAGGCGTATATATCACGGTGTAGGGTTGATTTCATACTATGAAATCAACCCTATACCGTGATATATACGCCTATCAAATGATGGTATTGATATAATTATTTAGTGTTTGCGAGTTTTCATTCATTTGATAGGCGTATATCACGGTGTAGGGTTGATTTCATACTATGAAATCAACCCTACACCGTGATATATACGCCTATCAAATGATGGTATTGATATAATTATTTAGTGTTTGCGAGTTTTCATTCATTTGATAGGCGTATATCACGGTGTAGGGTTGATTTCATACTATGAAATCAACCCTACACCGTGATATATACGCCTATCAAATGAATGAAAATTCGCAAACACTAAATAATTATATCAATACCATCATTTGATAGGCGTATATATCATGGTGTAGGGTTGATTTCATACTATGAAATCAACCCTACACCGTGATATATACGCCTATCAAATGAATGAAAACTCGCAAACACTAAATAATTATATCAATACCATCATTTGATAGGCGTATATATCACGGTGTAGGGTTGATTTCATACTATGAAATCAACCCTACACCGTGATATATACGCCTATCAAATTAATGAAAACTCGCAAACACTAAATAATTATATCAATACCATCATTTGATAGGCGTATATATCACGGTGTAGGGTTGATTTCATACTATGAAATCAACCCTATAACGTGATATACGCCTATCAAATGAATGAAAACTCGCAAACACTAAATAATTATATCAATACCATCATTTGATAGGCGTATATATCACGGTGTAGGGTTGATTTCATACTATGAAATCAACCCTACACCGTGATATACGCCTATCAAATAAATGAAAACTCGCAAACACTAAATAATTATATCAATACCATCATTTGATTGGCGTATATATCACGGTGTAGGGTTGATTTCATACTATGAAATCAACTCTATACCGTGATATACGCCTATCAAATGAATGGAAACGTAATATAATTATGAAGACCAACACCACAATCTTCAATCGCTTGCAATCAAACTTGCAAGCAATTTCAGTCACATGCGTAAGGAATGTATTCTACTGTACACCGATATATATATGTATTATATAGCCTACGCCTATAATAAGATAATGAATGGAAACGTAATATATGAAGACCAACACCACAATCTTCAAACGTTTGCAATCAAACTTGCAAGCAATTTCAGTCACATGCGTAAGGAATGTATTTTACTGTACACCGATATATATAATATATATAATCTCTATCAATCTCTCAAATAATATAAATGTGTATTGTACTTACCAACACCCACACCAGTGTGTTCACCAAGCTCCTCGTCACTATCTTCGCCATCTTCGCCCCGCAAGTTATGGCGTCTGTGAAAACCGATGACAGGGTTATCTTCCAGTTCTTCTTCCTCCTCACTTCCCCCACTCTCACCAAGCCCTTCCATGCTTTCATTCAATGACATTCTCGATACCGCTGAAGAGTTCATCAGCAGAACTAACTCCTCGGCTGAGAGCGGGGCCCTACGCCTTGGCTGGCGCGACGTACTGGGGCCGGGCACCGAATCGAACACGGGCAAATCTTGTCTCTCCATTGTGGCGGCTAGAGCGGTACTGAGCCAAGCTCACACGGTGGGGATGTGTGGGTGGGACTTAGTAGTACACTGCCTGACCGCTAGATTTTGCTTTCCACTTAAATTAGGGCGGGAAATACAAACTCGACCTATGTCGCGCGCCGCCAGATAGTCCAGATTTATTATACTCGACTTATGTTGCGCGCCGCCATTTAAGGGTTAAAGCCTTTGTTACCATCAGGGGTATTTAGAAACCTTTAGTTTAGTTACTTCAACCTCTGCAGTTGTCTTTGAGTTAGCTGTGGGCAGAAAACTAATTTTGGAGAGGTAATTATAAGAGTGAAAGAACTCTATTTCTTATTGCTAATCTGGTAATCTCTGCGTCATATTTGCGTGAAAGGGTTAAGAAACATTAATGTAAACACAAGTTATCTACTGCAAGCAAACAGTGGACTGAAATAATTCTAATAATAAAACTATTCCTATTTCGAATACAAATAACATAAATTTTCATTGTATATTAAATTATAATTTTCTTACAGTGAGGGCTGGTCCTGTCCAGAGTGAGGTTTGGCATCCTCTACACCAAACACACATAACAAAGCCACTCCAACACCCCCTTCTCCCCTCTCAACACTCTTCGAAAAGTATATAAGAGGTGTCGTTGTAAAGGCTTATCCCTCAATACCTTACCTGACCTGACCTTAGCCATTTCCGTCTGTCTCTTTTACTGTACTACTTTTCCTACTTCGGGGGCGGGAGTGTAGGAATCTTCCTCCTATTGTAAACTTCACCTAATAAACAAGACAGAGAATGGGGCGAGGGAACGCGAAAGTGGTCCCGAACCCTAAGAATTGGAACTTTAAATGTTTAATCTGTTCGGGCTCTGTCTCGAGTAGCCACCCCCAGCCATGGGGTATGTGCCTCAGTACATACATACATACATATATACATACATACATACACACAGTTGAGACAGCGTGAAGGCAACAACACAGAGAGGGAGCTCCGACCTTGTTGTGGTTTTCAGGAGTATTGGTGGTGTCCCGTAAATTGTTTGTTTTAAGCATTGGCGACATAACAATCATAGTTAATGTAAAATATTCTCTTCATTTTGTAGTGAATACTCTTGGCAAGCTACTATATGGAAAGTGAAAATGTGTTAAGGCGCTCTACTAGGCGATCACAAAAGCCGGCAAGTGCAACCAAAATGGCGAGTTCATTTGAAGCGTCCCAATCCCACGACAGTTCCGAACAAGACAACAAACAGGTTAGTGATGAGTCCATTGATACATTTGACAGCAGTTTGACAGAGGAAATAACAAACAAAATTGAGAAGATAGAAGAAGAGTGTAAAAGGGCAAGGGATGAATATAAATGTATAAAGGATTTTTTTTTTAAACTCAATGTGGAACTTCAAAATGTACACAAACGAAACGAAGCCCTAGATTCCTAGAGGAAAAGGATAGAAATAGACAGCAGGAAAGGGCAGAGATTCGAACCATGATGAAAGAAATGAGTGAGAAAATAACGAAGCAGAAGGAAAGAGTCGATCAGATATCATCTGATTCAGTTGTGGAACAGGTGGCAGAACACCGAGACCAACTCCAGAAAGAAGCAGAACAATATCTTAATGGAAAACAAAGCTTGGTAAAATTCTAGTTTTGGTTTCACAGCGAATTTAGCGTTTTGTTTTTTGTTTTTCTCAGTTTTCAGTGATATACAGTGTTGTTTTATACCAAGGACTGTCGGAAATTAGTATTTACCCATTATCCAACAATCTAAAAACACGGCCCCCACTAGTGGGGAGGGCTATGAAGATCAGGGAAATTGCGGGGTAAAAGACGAAAATAAGGGGTAATATTAGCCTAACCTAACAACCTTACCTAACCTATCCTAGAATTATGGGTGGGGGCTGCCGCCCTCACTCCGCTGGTTTGGTATTAAAATAATACAAAATTGACGGTCGCCCCAAAAAAGTCAATTAAGTCTATGGTATTTATTCCACAATCTTCAGCTTTGGCTGTGGATAACAGGAGGTAAATATTAACTTTTTCACAGTAATTATAATTCCATTTGCGCAGCTACTGATATATACAGTATAGGAATGAAGTATGGTATATGACACATTTATTGAAGCCATAGAAATTGATGAGTGTGAGTGTGCTGTGAAATCGAAACTAGAATTAAACCCAGGGCTTAGAACAAGAGGTGGTAGAAATAAACAAAGAGGTTAATGATTGTCGAGAACAATTGAAAGTTAGTTTTGCAGAAATTGTTAGAAAAGAAGAGGAATATTCGCGTGAAGTAGAACGAGCAAAGAAAGAAAACAAAATAGAAAATTAAATAAAAAAAGGTGATAAGAAGCAATGAAAAACTTCTGAGGGAGACTGTAGACAAAAACAAATCCTTGATTATATTTGGAAGCAAAGAAAAAGAAATATAATCAAGAGTTAATAGAGACACGGAGGAGGATAAGTTTGTGAAAGATCTCCTCGGAGAACTGATCGATTATGATGTAGAAAAAGAAGTTGCTGAAATTAGAAGGATCGGGAAGTATGACAAGGAAAAGGTAAGACCATTAAAAGTAACATTTATGAATAGTCAGGTTTTAGATGAAGTGCTAAGGAACACATGGAAGTTAAAAGACAGTGACAAATATAATCATTTAATGTTACGGAGAAATTTAGGTAGAGAAGACAGGACGGTTCTAAAGGAAACATTGGAGGAGGCAAAGAAAAAGAACGACGAACGATCACCAGAGGAAAAGGATTTTTTTTTCTTCAAAGTAGTGGGGCTTCGGATACAAAAATGGTATGTGAAACAACAAGAACGGTAGGAGTGGCAGGGGGAGTTAGGCCAGAAAATAAAAACGAATTCCTTAATATGCTGTATACAAAATATATTGATAGACTACCATCGAAATTGTTAGAACTAAGGGATTTACTTAAGTCTAAGAAACCACACATAATATGCTTAACAGAAACAACATTGGATGACAAAATTGGGAATGTAGTTATAGGCGTCGATGGATATCATATAATATGGAGGAGGGACAGGACAAGCAAAAAAGGAGGAGGCGTGATGATTTTGACAAAGGAGGATCTACATGCTAGGGAAGAAGTAATTGACACAGACAAACACGAAACAATTTCCATTAAAATTACGCTAGGTGAAGAACATTTACTAATCATTAATGTGTATATGCCACCACTTACCAGTGCTTGGCATAAGGATGATTATGGAAAGCTAACAAATAAAACCATACATACTTATATATGTTATTGCAACAATCTGAAAGAAGGCACTGTAGAGTAGTGTTAGTGGGGGATTTTAACTCTAAAGATATTGACTGGCTAAAGATGGAAACTAGAGGGGAGAGTCATACCTCGAGTAGTAGATTACTTAACTTAACCCTCCAGCCCCGGGGGCTATAGCTCGCGACTGTGCTGCTGTACCGGGGGTTTTGACGATTTTTTGGCCTATGTTAACTACTCTGTAATTGAATGAATATGGCATGTAATGTTGTAAATAAAAAAGAATAATGTTCCACAAACCTTCCTCTGTCGAATGGCGTTGAGTAGAGGTCTCTAGCCCCTCTGGTTGCATAATGGTGAGCGTGGGAAGACGAGTGTTTTTTTATGCGGTAAATTCCTCCCGCGTTCGAAAGCGTCGGCCCGGCCATGGCTATGACGCACCTAGCCGCTCGCCGCGCCAAAGTATTTATCTCCCTTAGACGATTTTAGTGTTTGATATTGAGAATGTGATGTTTATTTGATATTTTCTAGTAATTTTGAGGCCAATTATATAAAATATGTTTATTAGGGTATCACTGTCACTGATATTGCTAATTTTCACTCGATACCGTACATTTTATTAGTAATTGAGGTAGGTTATTGTTGTATTAGGCACTGATTATTCGTTATCACAGGTGTTTATTATACTTTGGCCATCAAATATTAGGTCTTGTGTCACTTTCACTTTGACAAATATGCTTTAGAGAGTGTCACTGTCACTGATAATGCTCATTTTCACTCGATACCGTACATTTTATTAGTAATTGAGGTAGGTTATTGTTGTATTAGGCACTGATTATTCGTTATCACAGGTGTTTATTATACTTTGGCCATCAAATATTAGGTCTTGTGTCACTTTCACTTTGACAAATATGCTTTAGAGAGTGTCACTGTCACTGATAATGCTCATTTTCACTCGATACCATACATTTTATTAGTAATTGAGGTAGGTTATTGTTGTATTAGGCACTGATTATTCGTTATCACAGGTATTTATTATACTTTGGCCATCAATTCTTAGGTCTTGTGTCACTTTCACTTAGTTATATGATTTGTAAACGTTTTATATACAATTTATTGTGTCTTTTTTCACTGATTTATATATTTCTATAGGTTCTAATCATATGAATGTCACTTGGTATATACATATGTGTCACTTTCACATATTATTATGGTGAAATTGTATTTGTATCAATTTTCTCATAATACTTGACTGTTGTATTATAATAAATTGGTTTTCTTCCACTTTTTGCCTATATATAATTATAGTGTACATATTGTCATTTTATTTGGCAATTTCAGTATGATTATTAGAACTCCAGCTTGGAGTGGTAATCAAAGAAGCACTCTACAGCACAGAGTGCCACCTTGCACGCCACACACTCCATGGTTGACTTTTTACCTGGGTTCGGCCTCACCCTGCTGTTGTAGCAGACATGGCACCGCTTCTGCTGTGTTCTTCCTGCTTGATTCTGAGGCAGGAAACCAAGCCTGTGCCTAAGCAAGTATGGACCAGACTGCAAGCGGTCGAGAACGGCGGGCCCAGCATGTGCCACTGCCCTCTGTGGCATAGCATACTTCTCCAGGAGCTCCGTCAACACCTGCTTTTGGAACCTCCGCAGGCTATTGAACTTCAGGGGTGGGTTCTCATTCCGAAGCCTGTATATATTGTAGGCATTCAGAACTGACATGTCCACCATATGCAGAAAGAACTTTTTGTACCATCTGCATGAGGTACGCAGGCAGTCAATGAAGCCTATCTGCATGTCGGACTTGTCCACCAGCCTCATGTTGATGTTGTAGTCCAGGACAGCATCGGGCTTGGTCACCCTGGCCTGGGTGCGGCGATCCACCTTGCCAGTCTCCACCATTTCCCCCTTGTGGATGGTGGTCAGGAGGTTGACCTTCCGTTGGTCGTGCCAGTGGATAGCCAGAATGGGCCCCGACTTCTTCTTGAAGACATCACCTTTTTTTGTCTTTGGAGGAAAAGGTGGCATGCCCTTCCTTTTCCCTCGTACTGTGCCTACAGTCCCCGTCTTGCGCTCATGCAGGTACTGTGAGAGAGTGGGGGACGTGTAATAATTGTCCGTGTAGAGGACGTGATTCTTATGGAAGTAGCGGTCCATCATGGCTTGCACCACTGCTCCGCCAAAGCCAATGAGGGGGTCCACAAGCAAGTCCCCTTCCTTCCCACTGTAGACCAGGAAGTCCAGGACATAGCCAGTTTGGCAGTCGCACAGCACAAAGAATTTTATGCCAAAGCGATGTCTTTTTGAGGGGATGTACTGCCGGAAGCTGAGTTTTCCCCGGAACAGCACAAGAGACTCGTCAATGACGACCTTGCGGAAGGGCTTGAAGTAGGAGGTGAAGCGTTCTCGCATCATCTCATACAACGTCCTAATCTTCCACAGCTTGTCTGGGAGGTGGACGTCAAGGTTGGTGACAAGATGGAGCGCTGCGAGGATATCAAGGTACCGGTCGCGAGCCATATATTTCCCGAAGGCAGGGGTTGAAATCAGATCATTGGTGATCCAATAGTCAGGCAACCTATGCTTCTTGACATGAGGCATTAGCATGGTGAGTGCCAGGAACACCATGAATTCTTTATGAGTCACTGGGGTCCACTTCCTCATGTGGCCCTTGGTCACCTTGCCCAAAAAGTGGACCTGGTATTGGTGCTGCTTATTTGTCTCTTTGACAACATAGTCTACCACCTCCTCATCAAAGAATGCCTCAAATAGTTCGTTTGGTGGAGCATTGGGGCCTGCAGGAAAATTGGGGGTAATGCCTGAACCCTCCAGTACCTCATCAAAAGCTGGCACATCAGGGTTGTATCCATCCCCATCAACTACGTCTTGCCACTGAAAAACGTAGAATGGGTCTTGTCTACGCTGACGAGGAGCTCCAGCTGGTGGCCCAGCACGCCCACGGCCAACTCAGGAGGAGCGCGCCCTAGGGCGGCGAGGGCGTCGGCCAGGGCGGCGGGCAGTAAGACGGGCAGCACGACGCCGGGCCAAGCGGGTGGGTCGAGGGTCGTCGATGTCCATATATTCATCGTCAGAGTGGTCATCTTGCCCTGACGCTGGACCTATGTAATCATGGCCAGAGTCTTCAGAGAGGTGCCCTTCATCATCAGTGTCCCCCACATAATCTGGCGGGGAACCAGTGATGCGTGGGCGGCGTGCGGGTGGGCGAGGTGGGGAAGGAGTGGCAGGTGAGGCTGTGTCCACCCGAGGTCCCGGGCTCCTTGCCCTGCGACGAGTGACAGAAAGCAATGATTCACTTTCACTAGGCCCAGGTATTGGTGATGCGAGCTCAAAGACTTCTGCAGGAAGACATGTTGAAGGCGGGAGAGGTGGGGAGGACCGTGGGGAAAGTTGCGGGGACGTATGGCTGGGGCCGGCCGGGGTGGACGCCGCCGCGGGAGCCTCGAACAAAACTCTCTTACTTTTCTTAATTTTCTTAGTATATTTTCTACCTTTCCCCTTTTCGGCAACAGTATGTCTCCTGTCGGGGGACCTAGGAGGCAAATAGGCCGAAAGTGGGGGGTCCTCAACCCTTGGCAATGGTGGGGGTGGTGGGGAAGAATGCGGAGCATCCGGGTCATCTTGGGTGGCGTGGGTAGATAAGGGAGACAATGGCGGTCGAGAAGGGTCACCACGCTGACCCTCACTCACAGCCTCATCCTCACCAAGTATTTTTGCTTGTTCCCTAGCTGCCGCGGCCGCCTTCTGAAGTATTTTTTGCTTATACATATGTAGCTTGAAAGGCGATTTACCTGGGGAAGGGCTTGGAGTCGTGTCACTTATGCGGAATTTGGTGAGTGACCTTGAACTCTCCCACTCACTTACTCTCCCAAGTTCACTGTCTTTAGGTAAACCAGCTTCCTCAATCAATGGTACATCACCTACATCACTCTCATCACTGTCAAATTCCCTCGCAAATCCCAGGAATTGTGGTTGAAGCCCTACAAGAAAAGCACCCACCTCCACCCAGGGACCTAAACCTCCCCCCTGCCCCAAATGACCAGATGCGCCAACCTTTAGTTGTCACGAAGGAGCAGGTGGTCGCCGCAGTGACTTCATTCCCAGCAGGCTCAGCCGCGGGCCCAGATGGTATCCGACCCGCCCACCTCAAAGGCCTCTTGAGTAAGGGATCAGGAGCTGCTGGGGAGGCACTCTTGGAAACCCTCACCAAATTCATCAACATGGTTTTAAGAGGGGAAGTACCCGACTGTGCCACACCCCTATTTTTTGGGGCATCACTCTGTGCACTGGCAAAGAAAGATGGCGGTGTGCGCCCAATAGCAGTAGGGAACACCTTCCGCCGCCTTGCCACAAAGGTGGGTTTGAAACCACTCTCGAATGGCCTAGGTCAACACTTAAGACCAGTTCAACTAGGTTTCGGAACTCCAGGGGGGTGTGAAGCTGCTGTACACGCAACCCGCACCTACCTCAGCCAAGCCCAAGAAAAACGAGTGCTTCTAAAGATTGACATGCGGAACGCATTCAACAGCATTCGCAGGGATGTCTTCCTCCGTGCAGCTCAAGAACACATCCCCACTCTGTACCCCCTACTTTGGCAGGCTTATTCCAAACCTTCAATCCTGATTTTTGGCGAGACGGTAATCCCATCAGAGACCGGGTTACAGCAGGGAGATCCAGGTGGTCCTGCTCTTTTCTCAATAGGGGTGGATGCAGCAGCTAACAAAGTAAGGTCAGAGCTGAATGTATGGTACCTGGACGATGCAACCTTGGGTGGGTCAGTAGAGAACGTTCTAACTGACCTAAATAACATCATAACTGACCTCGGCCAGGCCGGGCTAGTGATAAATGACACCAAATGTGAACTTGTTCTCCTCAACCACACACGTGAACAAGAAGAAGAGACTCAGGCCCTGTTCCGAAACATATTGCCAGATGTAAAGATCCTTCAGGAGCACCAGCAAACCCTATTAGGTTCCCCACTAACTCTGGCAGCAATCCCACCAGCACTTCAAGTTAAAAAGGAGGAGCTTCAACGTCTCGTGAGTCGCCTGATACACATCGATGCCCACTCAGCTCTGGCCCTGCTCAAGAACTGTTTCTCCATCCCAAAACTCCAATACCTCCTGCGCACATCGATGACTTACACGAACAACGGCGGCCTCCAAGAATTAGACAGCATAATCCGAGATGCAGTGACCAGCATCACCAACGTGGAATTTAAAGAACAGGCCTGGACACAAGCCACCCTTCCTGTCCGCCTCGGGGGCTTGGGCATACGGAGAGCCTCGGATATTGCCTCCCCAGCCTTTATCTCTTCCCTCATCGCGACCAACGACCTCGTATTGTCCATCCTTTATTCTAAACCCGGAATGACACTTAACGGGGACGTAACAGCAGCGATTAACACCTGGAAGGGAAGTACAGGAGTAGAGGAGGAGCCTCAGGGTACCTCCAGGAGCAAGCAGAAAGCGTGGGATACCATCTCGGCGAAGAAAACACAAGAAAATCTCCTAACCAATGCAGACCAGGTTGCAAAAGCACGCCTCCAGGCAGCCGCCCGTTCGGAGAGTGGCTTGTGGTTACACGCCATCCCCATCCCACCTCTTGGAACTCACTTGGATGCTGAAGCGCTCCGGGTCGCCATCGCGCTCAGAGTGGGTGCGGCAGTTTGTCACCCACACACTTGCAAGTGTGATGGGAGGATGGATGCTCAAGGTCACCATGCCTTGTCATGTAATTACAACGCAGGCCGCCTGCCAAGACACTCTGCACTAAATGATGTCATAAAACGGGCCCTGCAGAGTGCTAACTGCGCATCAATCCTCGAACCACATGGACTTCACAGAGAAGACGGCAAACGGCCAGATGGGATGACCACTTACCCTTACAAGAATGGCCGGTGCCTCGTGTGGGATGCCACATGTGTTGACACTTTCTCCACAACCAACGCCGCCAGAAACGCCGACGAAGCAGGTGAAGCCGCCCGGATAGCAGAAAATAAAAAGCGAGAAAAATATCAAGCCATCGCCAGAATTCATCAGTTCGAGCCCCTGGCATTCGAAACTTCAGGAGTCTTCGGCCCTACCACCCTTAAGATGGTGAATGAAATAGGCCGTAAAATCAGAGAAGTTTCAGGAGAACCCCGGGAAACCCTCTGGCTCAAGCAAAGACTAGGGATGGCTATCCTCCGGGGCAATGCCACCAGCGTCATGAGCTCAGTTCGACAGGACTGGGTCATGCCACTGCGTGAGGCCCCGGCAGGAGTGGTGTATCCGTAGTCTTTCCACAGTAGGGTAAAACAAAACATAAACGTTATTTGTATGTAACATGTGTGATACACATTAATAAAAGGGGATGTGTCGGATGGTTGAAAGCCACAGTTGCTCGCGCGTTTGGGGCTAGCAACACGTATTATGAAAAACATGCATCCTCCTTCATTCACTGTCCCCCCCTTCACTCACTCAACCCCACAATTTGCCGGAGGATAACAGGTTTTTCACAATACGTAGACGGAGGTCTTTTTAAAAAAAAACAAAAAAAAATCTTTACTAGAACAGTTAATGAAATTGTGAGTTTGGAGTACATGCCTCCACTCGGTAAAAATTACCATATTCTATTGAGTATCCGGTTTATTGTTAATTATGACATCACCAAGGACAGGGAAGAGCTCAAACAAGACATACTAAATTTTGCAAAGGGTAATTGTTATGCCAGGTAATAATATTTGCCCGTATAAGTCAGTTCTCTCTTTCCATTCTAGGAAAGCTTTTAAGAACTAACACTCAGCAGGAACACAGCTGACTCCAGATATGCAATTATAAATCTCCTCATTCTCCACCAATGATACAGAATACACGGTTGGGTTTCACAATATTTTATTTCACTTTGTATCAGGGTACTGGCATGGATAATAAATAGGTAAATGGTTGAGCCGTATTTATAATGAAATACTCTCGAAGAACCTAGTTCAAGAATGAATAATAATACTCTTAAAGCACGGAAGGTATACAATTCAAGTTATGATAATAATTAATAAATCACAATTGAATAAACATATGATGAACATATACATATAGTATAAATGCTAACAGAGCGGTTAGTCTCAAAGAATAGCTGATATCCTGAAGGTCAAGGTAAACGCGAGGTAGAACGTGCCTCGGGGTAAGGTCAAATATACTGAGGTCACACCGTCTCAGATAAATAGAATATATAAAATAAGAATATCAGCTGATGGGTGAATAACTAAAGAGTTATGAATAATAAAAGAGGTTTTATTCCTCTACTAACATATATTATTAGATTTGATAATAATAGTTCAGGGGACTGAGCAAATAAATATTAGTCTGGTGTGGCAGACTGAGTCCTCGGCATTGAAATATTAACGCGATACGGACAACAAAGAATTACTAGGAATTCGAATTAAATGTTTAAACTGGGTATGAATCCAGGAAACATGAATACAATGAGTCTAACTAAGAGACACGATAGATAAAACTCTCTGTGAACATTTATACACGACTTTACGTACCCTGATAATCCGATTAACTAAGTATTAGATCTGTCAGGGGTGTTCACAACATTTACGTGTAGTGTGTGGGTAATCAGGCCGAACGAATATATATAAACACCTGAGTGGCAATATATGAATATATATTAGACAGTATATATATAAATCAATCCCAGGATAGCATTTGTATGTACTCTCGGCATGAGTAATGATAGGACTAAGGTGAGAATAAAGATCTCAGATAATTACGTTAATTTGAACACATAACATAACCTACACAACCTTTGCATTAATCACGAAACACAATAAGTAAACAAGAAGCACTTAATTTGAGTTGGAGTATCGTAGAGAGAGTAGCCTTGTAGAGATCGGACACACGTGGGGGCAACAAAGTGCGTGGCCCATCTTGGCCTGTTGCCAAGGGGGGAGGCCTGGGGATGCCCTCGCACAGGTAGCACTAACGTAGGTCACTTCCGGTACTGCCTCCACACACGCTCTCGTCCACACCGTAGCAGCTTGAAGGGCACGATCTAGGAGGATTTTGGCTAGCCTCCACGGAGTGTGCTGTCCGATCAAGTTCTTCACGTATACTCCCCCACAGGTTACCCATGGGACACAGTGCCTCGACTTGCCTAACTCTACCCTGATTTTGGCTAGGTAGTAACAAACTTTACGGAGCGTGACAAGTCGGTGGATTCCGGAACATGAGAGGCATGGGAAATCTTGTTTCTGATTTATTGCGTGGTTGTCTAAAGCCTTAAAAATACAATGCATATATGGTTATGTGGGGAATGGTATGTTTTATTTATTTATAATAAAAGTAGCTAACCTAAAGCTTAGGTGTACATAGGATAAATCATACGGCCATTGTTTACCTGGCGCCTGAGGGGACAAGCCAACAAACTGTGGCGGATGTCCTGCGTTCCTCCTGGAGCTGTGATAGGGGGGACTGGTGTATTTTGTTGTTATTGTCCAGGGGAGGCTGCTTCCGGTCTCTCTTCCAGTTCCTTATGGACGCAATTTTGTACACAGGAGTTGTTGGTCCTGCCGTTGATGGAAATGGGTTTGTTGTCATCTTGGGTGATATATTTTCTAGCCCTGTCATCTCAGTACTTATGAGCAACTGAGGTAATTCTTTTGACAAATAAATTGGCAACAAGAGTTTGAGGACGGTGATGTAGAACCGCAATATAACTTTTTTTAGCGAGGTGTATAACGAGGGAGTATCGAGATATATACCCAAACACAAGGGAAATCAGAGAAGGGGAAACAAAGAATGGTTTAATTTAACGAGAGATGTAGACTAGCCAAAGAGAAGAGAGATCTGTTATGGAATAGATATAGGAGACATAACACAAAACAACCATATCACAAATACAAGCAAGCAAGAAATGTGTATACCCAAGTACGAAGAAAAGAGGAAGCAAATTATGAAAAAAGATATAATAAACAGAAGTGATAAACAACCTAACCTTTTTTACAGTAATATTAGAAGGAAACTAAAAGTGCAAGATAAAATACAGAGAGTTGTGGATGGTGAAGTTTATGAACATGAACAAGGAGTAAGTGAAGTATTATATGCAAAGTTTCAGTCAGGTTTTGTTAAAGAAAATGGTTTCGTAGAAGATAAAGACACTCTAGTAAAGGAAACTGGAATGGATGATATAGTTATCAAGAAAGAAGAAGTTAGAGAGTTGCTGATAAATTTAGATCAAAGGAAGGCGATGGGACCAGATGAAATTTCATGCTGGGTTTTGAAGGAATGTGAGGAGGAATTAAGCCACCCACTTAGCGTCATATTTGAACATTCATTAAGAGCAGGAAAGTTACCCTCCATATGGAAAACAACAAACATCGTCACCTTGTTCAAGAAAGGAAATAGAGATGATCCTTTAAATTACCGACCAGTGTCCCTCACGTGTGTAGTGTGCAAGGTCTTGGAGAAGCTGATAAGAAAGAGATGGGTAGAACACTTGGGAAAAAAAATAGTTTATTATCAAAGTAAGCAATTCGGATTTAGATCGGGTAGGTCATGTGCTACTAATTTATTAAGTTTCTATGATAGAGTTACTGAAATAGTGCAAGATAGAGAAGGCTGGGTGGATTGCATCTATTTAGATTTTAAAAAGGCCTTTGATCGTGTTCCACATCAACGGCTGTTATGGAAGCTGGAAATGAAAGGCGGAATCAGAGGATCACTTCTTAAGTGGATGAAGGATTTTCTTGTTGGAAGAAAGATGAGAACAGTAGTCAGAGGGCAATTTTCAAGATGGAAAGAGGTTACGAGTAGGGTACCGCAGGGCGCTGTTTTAGCACCGATCATGTTCCTGCTATATATTAATGATATGCCAAGTAACATCAGCTCGGAAAGTTATGTTAACCTGTTTGCTGATGATGCAAAGTTACTGAGACAAACAAGAGATCAAGATTCTTGCATGGCTCTGCAGCAGGATATCACAAGTCTTTTCAAATGGAGTAAAATTTGGCAAATGTATTTTAATGGGGGCGGTTCGTTCGTGGCCACTCCTTCGGGGATCACGGCGTCAGGCAATAGATAGAATAGATTGTAATGCAGAGAAGTGTCATGTCATGGAGATGGGTGAAAGTCAACAAAGAAGGCCGCATGGACGATATAAAATGGGCGAAGAGCTAAAACCTTCAAGGAAAGGAAAAGATTTGGGAGTAATAATAAATGCCAGACTATCACCTGAAGATCACATAAACGAGAAAGTGAGAAATGCTTATGGACTGTTAGCCAATGTTAGGGTTGCTTTTTCATACGTAGATTTCGGTATGATTAAAAAAACTAATAGTTACCTTTATAAGACCCACATTAGAATATGCAACAGTTGTATGGAGTCCACATCTGAAAAAGCACAAAGAGAAACTGGAAAAAGTTCAAAGGGCAGCAACAAGATTAGTTTCAGAATTGAGAGGGTGCAGCTATGAAGAACGACTGGAAATGATAGGCCTTAATACTACATTGCAAAATAGAAGAGAACGCAAAGATATGATGATGTACAAATGTGTTAACAAGATTGACTGGATTGACAGGGAAGACTTCATCATGCCATCAACAGGAAGGACGAGAGGCCATACATTCATATTGGAGGTCAAACCTTGCAAGATGGATGTGAGAAAATGTTCCTTTCCTTGTAGAAGTATAGGAAAGTGGAATTCACTCCCAGAAAAGGTAGTATGTGCCAAGAGTATAAGTCACTTCAAAGTAAAATATGATAATATGAGTTTGGAAGACGGGACAACACGAGCCTAGGCTCACTCCTGTAAAATTACAATTAGGTACATTTAGGTAGGGGAGGTGTGGTGGAGTGGTCATGCCACTGGATTGGTAATCCAATGGACCCGGGTTCAAATCCTGATATGTCAATGGGAAGATATTATTGGGATTGAATTTGTGCTGTACCTAGTATCAGTGCATTACCACAAAGCCCACCGAAATGCCAAAAAAATATCCGCATTGTTCCCTGATTAAATAACACTGTATGAATATTCCCATATTCAAAATATGTTACAGGGGGACAATGCCTAGTGAGTTTACTGCTCAATAGGTGGCGTTGTGAGAGTGAGGGTCTGAGTCTGGAGGGTGAGACGGTGAAGCACTTGAGCGAAGCAACCAGCCGCTTCAGAGATGGAGCTGCTTCGAGCCATGATGGATGCTTCACATGTCTCACTCTCCAGACTGGAACAAGACCTCACGGGCTTCACCGTGTTGAGCGGTGGAATGTACAGGCTCTCAGCCTATGCCCGAGAGGGAGTAGTTGGAATATAGAAAAAAAAAAAAAAAAAAAAAAAAAAAAGGTAAATACATACACACAGACGACTCTACCTTACACTACTCAATTAGTTTTCCAGAACGCCCCAGCCAGCAATCCCTCAAAAACAAACGTAATGAAGGCATAGAACACTTATCTTCTGATCTAACTACTATTTCCAATTGGGGCAGAGAAAACCTTGTTAACTTTAAAGCTTCCAAATCCCAATATCTCCATCTATCTACCCGTCCGGACTCCCAGAGGACTATCCCTTATTCTTCAACAATACAAAAATCAATCCTTCATCTTCTCTCAATATTCTTTGGTGTCTCTTTTTCTTCTGCTCTCACTTGGAAGGACCATATTACCAGTCTTGCTAAGGCAGCCTCCCAGAAGCTGGGTGTGCTCAACCGCCTCAAGGGGTTCTTTACCCCTGAGCAGCTTCTTGCTCTGTACAGGGGCTCAGTGCTTCCTTGTAATGAGTATTGTTCTTATGTGTCGGGAGGATCCTCTCACACCGCACTCCTAGACAAAATAGAAAGGAAAGACTTTCGTATCATTAATTCCCACCCACTCACAAACTCTCTGCAATCTCTCTCGCTATTCTATCGCTACTACAATAATTAGTGTTCCTCAGATCTATCCAGTGTATACCACCTCCTCTACGTAGGGTACATGGTACCCGTCTTGCAACACAATCCCACCCCTACTCTGTGCAACTCTCCAACCCAAGAGTGAAACGTTACTCTCAGTCTTTCTTCTATTCAACAGCTGAGTTCTGGAACTCTCTCCCAGAATAAGTTTTTCCCTACTCCAATGACTTAAATTTCTTCAAACTCTGTGTGTCCAGGCATTTTGGCTCGAAAGACCCTTGATTTTGGCCCTGTCACTCTTTCAACTCTGGAGGAGGAACTCGCTACAGGCAGTTCTGCCTTTTGTCTCCCTCACTCACATAGAAAAAACCCAAAAACATATGGTCACAGTGGCCGAGCGCACTAAGTCAACATACTCTAGTTGCTTGATTCGAGTAGCGTGAGTTTGATCCCAGCTACCTGTTGGTAAGTTTTCTGTCCAAATCTTTCCGGGCTGTGGAGGTTAGGTATGGATGCGCCACCTCTGGGTTCTACCTGGTTCCCTGCCCACATCCCTTTCTGGGGGTATGTAGGCGCCCTTGTGGCAGCCAGAGTAAAATCTGATGACTATTTTTTTTATTTTGTTTTCCCTATATTTCAACTACTCCCTCTCGGGCATAGGCTGAGAGTTTGTACATTCAACCGTACATACAACGGTGAAGCCTGTGAGGTCTCGTTCCAGTCTAGGAAGTGAGACATGTGAAGCACGTTGAGATGCAACCAGCCCCCTCTATCTTGCCTTCCCAGGATGCACGGGGACCGGTTACCCACCCACGGATTGAAGCAGCCCCATCTCTGAAGCTGCTTCGCCCCAGTATTTCACTGTCTCATCTCCTAGACTCGGATCCTCACTCTCAGAATGCCACCTATTGAGCAATGAACTCACTAGGCATTGTCCCCCTGTAGCATATTTTGAATATGGGAACATTTACAGTATACAGTGCTATTTAATCAGAGAACAATGAGAGTATTTTATTGGCGTTTCGGTGGGCTTTGTGGTAATGCACTGAAACTAGGTACAGCACAAATTCCATCCCAATAATATGTTCCCATTGATACATCGGGATTCGAACCCGGGACCTTTGGATTGCCAGTCCAGTGCCATGACCACTCCATCACACCTCCCCTTAGGATAAGTTAGATTAAGGAATTGTGTATTTTCAGCCTCATTGGCTGCCGGCTTGAAATAAACCGATTATTATGATGATGATGATGATGGTAATTATTATTGGGGGTTCGAGCCCTGCGGGGAACCCCTATTGTAATCATTAAATCTTCTTATTCTTCCAAATTATTTTTTCACGCCGGTTTTTACGCATTAACTCCAGAACCACTTTTTGGATCGGGATCAAACTTTCACACAAGGTGCATTTTTGTATTGGGCAACTTTTGATATGCTAAACATCCGAAATGGCAGCCAAACAGGTCCGTGAAAGCCGATTTCCCGAAAATTTTGAAACTTAAATACCGTCTCTCCCACTCATAGGAAATTATTGGGCTTTGGCATATGGACTCCACTACTAATGCTCCGTAAATGTTATAGAAAAGGTTTTGCTTTGCACGTGGGTTTTTTTTCGGCAATCTTGAAAAAAACTCTAAATACACTTAAAAATACACATCTTGAAAACTACGTGGATGATCAAAGCCATGTTTACGTAGTTGGGTGAGGCTCGCAATTCCGAACGTTTTGGTACAAAAAAAATAGAAATTGGTGGAATAGTTTGGCCGCAGCATTGAAAACTGTCTATTCTTAAATTACTTTAAAACCGTATTTGGTACCCACACAACATTTTCAGTCTTCAGTCCATAGGCTTCCCCGCATCCCCTAGTTTTGCTTAATAACATATTGGATTAATCATTCAGATCCATACATTTTATTATATTTAACTCTCTCAAAATACTGTAGTTTGAGTCCCTACGAATTCCAAATAATAATGATAGTTAAAAAAAAAATGGTGAATAGCAGAGTATTGGCTAAGATTTTTAACAATTCCTTCCTTTGCCAAATGCTTACTTTAATAACAATGATCTGGACCTTCAAAGTTTTGACAATTGCCTGTGTGACTCGTATTTTAACCATCCTCCCTCAACCCTAAGTCAAGTGTTACCACAAAATACCGCTAGATCCGTTCTCAAAAGTCACTAGCATGTTGCCTACAGTCAAGAAATGCTAGCATAATGCCGCATTCTCTAAAGAGTTTTGGTTTGTTTGTTTTGCATGTTTCATAATATTATATTACTAGAATGTCTGAAATTTTCAAATTATCCCTAGTCAATGTCTCTTGTATAATATTATAAAAATAATGCCTGCTAGATTGAAGTAAAGACCTTTAAATCTAGCGCTAAAAATTGGCAGTACTGCGCACACATCCTCCTCCTTCCCAGACTGTGATATGTGGCACTTACCCACCTCCCTCCCTCACCTCGCCGAAAATTGATGGTCTGAAGTTCGTATTTATATATATTATCCTGTGTAAAAATGTAACCCTTAGACATGTCTCTATTAAGTAATAACATCTAACAGGAGTCATGATTTAAATACCTGTACAAGGCTATATATTCATCGGAAGTACTTATTTGCCCTCGGAAAGCTGAAATATATGTTTTGCACAAATGGTAGGTATTAATATCTGTGCTAAAGAGAGAGAGAGAGAATTCCTTTTCGTTGCCTACAGCATGTCACTATATGTATCCTTCCCTCCTCTCTCTCTCCATTGCCCTCCCCTCCTGTCGTGAATCCTGGTGTAGATACCGTAGTTTGAATTTCCCGGGTTCACGACAGCTGGTTCCTTTTTGTTTATACGCATAACTTTATTTATCTTTGTGGATAAATAATACTGTGGTTACACCAATTATATCTTAGTTTATTTTCCCTTATTATTTAATCACGGGGGACGATATAAAACCCTTAAATATATTTTATATTGTCACAACAAAAGGGAATCTTGAACACACTTCACACAGGCTTGTTCCCGCCAACAGCAGACCACCAGTTGCTGACACATAACACCAGAACTTCCCTGATATTCGCCTACCGACATGTCCATCACCTAATCTACACTCTTTACATCACAGCTAAGTTCCTTTAATACTAGAAGTACTTCATAGATATGATTGGGACTACCACAGATAGCCTACACATACATGTTAACAAGTAAGTCAACCGCCGACCGGTAACATTTTTATAGCCTAGGCCAATTCATCTTTCCAGGTTTACTTATTTAATTTATATCTGTTTCTCCTCTACCCCCTAGGAATAATAAACAGGATATTATTGGTGCCGTGACCAGGATTCTGGGCCATCTGTTATATATATTGATAAGAATTGGGGGGTATTAAGCCTGACTTGTCTGCCTTTGTGTAGAGCTGGGCGATCCAGTGGACTAATGTTGAGGGGTGCACCGGGGGAAGCTGCAAGGGCATGGGGGGGCGTCGGCCAAGAGTTTGAGCCATCGTCCGGTGGTTACCCTGTGCCCTTGAGAAAGGTGGCCCTCTTCGGCCATTCGTATGTCCGGAATTTTCCGCTGGACCGTCTAGTGCAGTGCCCTGCTTTTTTTTTAAGCAGTTCTATAGACCAGGGGCAAGGGTGGACACTGTCAGGCAGACCTCAGCCTGGGATGCGCTCCTAACCTACAAGTAGAGGTACTTTGCCATGGGAATGAGTAAGACCGACTTGTGGGACGGAGTACATTTAGATGCGCCAGGGAGCCGGAAGGTGTTAGATAGGCTACTGGACAGAGCTACTTTGAGGAGAAGGACGGGACCGAGGAGGAGCAGTCGACGCAATAGGCTAGATCTCAAGACTACGATGACGGCTGCGGCTGTTCCTCCTTAGAGGAGTCTTGATCCTTCTTTCTCTTTCTTTTCCTTTCTTTTTCAGGCATTAACTTTGTAATTTGTTAAAATTTAATATAGTAAAGTAATAATTGTAAAGTGAGTAATATGATATATGTAAAAAAAAAAAAAAAATAATAATTTGTAAACTCACAGGGGGCACGCGATCTGCATGCTTCAATTTGCTTGGTTGCTGTCATCATCATTGTAAGAAGGTTAGCCTAGGCTTAGAATAGGTTAGTCTACAGTGACGATTAGTATTGTTGTTCCTTAAGCTTTAGTTACCGTAAATTTTTTAAGAATGGAGGATAAAGTAAAGTCATTGCGGCGGTTCAGGGCCGCCAAGAAGGGAGGGATTACTAAGCTTACCTCTAATCTGTCTGATTTTATTGAACATGCTGCTACACTGCATGATGTAAGGGGTGTGAGATTCACTGTAGAAAAAAGCCCTAGCTGATATCGAGTCGTATAACGTAAAGTTGTATAGCTTATATTCAGATGATCAGTTAGAGGAGGAGATGGTGAAAGATATGCAGTATGTTAATCAAGTAAACAGTCAGTTAGCTGAGTTAGATAGTGCTCTCCAGACAACCACTACTGTTAGATCTCATGATAGCGCAGCAAGTAGGAAACAGAAGGGTATTAAGCTACCCTCCCTGAAGTTGCCAGTTTTTGACGGGGATCCAACACAGTGGGTGGGTTTCTCGGAGCTCTTTGATTGTAGTGTTCACTCCCAAACAGACTTAACTGACATTCAGAAATTTACGTATCTAAAGGGACAACTTAGTGGTGAGGCTCTACAAATTGTTGGGGGGTTTAGTTTGGTCGCTGCAAGTTATGAACCAGCGGTCACTCTTCTGAAAAACAGTTATGGTCAAAAGGATCGTATCAAAGCAGCTCTCATAGCGAAACTGTAATCTCCCGTATCCTAGCCAGGAGGGCAGTGCTCTGAAAGATTTTTCCGCGTCATTTGAGTGTGCATTAGAGTCATTACGCTCTATGGATGTAACAGTAAGTGAAATGTGTGAAGTACTGTTGCATAATAAACTTCCTAGTACACTCTCTGAGGTGATTAAGCGTGAATTAAAACACAACTGGCTGGATGTGGATGAATATGTTTGTGTGTTTAAGGGGACCGACCAGTTAATTACAAACTTCCAGGTCTTACTTTCAATTTAAATGAAATTTGGCACAGGTGTATATGACCATTAAACTAGATAAAAACAAAAAAAAATTGTTTTGCTTTTTTCTTGTAATTTATTTAAGAAAACGTTGAAAATCATAGCACTGCAGAAAATGATAAACTCCTAAAGAAATCCCCATAGCACATGTTTTATGTGATCAAACAACTCACAAAAGGTGTATCTGTAGTTTCTATAAAAAACATTTTATATATTTTGTGTATTTGTTCGATTTAGGTGATTACGGATTCAGGCGAATATATTTATAGAAAATTACAACTTTGACGACATATTGTGAAAAAAATTAAATTACTAGAGTAATTACTAGAGTAAGAGGCTTTATAGGCCTTTTAGTGTCTTTAATTACCTTTCCAATGGTAAATACACCATTCCTATAGGTCCAATAATAACTGTAGAATAAGATCCGATATTGCGGCAATATAGGTTCTGAGAAAAACAGGTGTAAGTCTAAGGTAATTAGGTGAACATTTTTACTTTTGTTTTTTAGATTTACAATATTTTACGCAGGAACATGGCAAAGTAGAAGATAAAGCGTATGAGAGGTTGTAGAGTAGCTTACGCTCTTTCGATTTATATAGGTATGCTCCTCGTACGACCAGTAGTTACTGAGCATGTTAATTTCAAAGTTCGCTATATAACGTTTTTAGAATTACAGGAAAAGTTTGGAAAACATAAAAAAAAAAAAAAAAAATCCAATGGGTTTTCACTAATAACATTTCACTGGCTTATGAAGGGATGTTGACTCTTGTTGAGTAAACACCTATTGGTATTTTCAGGATTTCGAGTTTTTAAAGCCTAAATTAACCGGTCGGTCCCCTTAAGACTGAAGTGTGCAATCTAGAAAGTAGACATAATCTATAAGAACAGTTTGGGGCGACCGCCACAGCAGCATATGCGGTGTATAAGAAACCCGATACCAAGCAGAAGTATGGATGTAAGTTGTGTTTAAAGACAGGACATTTTTGGGCAAAGTGTGCAAAATACAAGAACAGTCCCGCCAAGGCCAATAGAGCAAGGCAGTTGAAATTGTGCGTCGGGTGCCTGTCGTCAGAACATGGCAGCCAGGGGTGTACTAACCCTAAAATTAGGCCGTGCCGATTCTGCCAACAGAAACAGTTTAATTATTTGTGTCCGACGCCACGCCTTGAACAAACTGGACAACCAGTGGCCCCTGAACTAACAGTGACCATGGCTGTGGCTTCGGGCCGTAATGCAGTTTTGTTACCTACCATTCAGATTCCCTTGACCGACCGGAACGGTCATACCAGTAAAGTAAGAGCTTTGTTGGACCAATGTTCGCAGCGTACCTTCGTCTTGCGCTCTGCTTTATTGCAGCTTGATTACATTAGGGTCAGTAAGGAACAGCTAAGGCTCCATGGATTTACTGGCTCACTTGGTAGTACTGAGTATGAAATAGTAGAGTTAACCTATCATCACAGAAGAAGGGTGTGTAAATTGAGGGCCGTTGTGGTGTAGGAGATATCAGTATACACACCAGGGAGAGGATTAGGGGTGGAGGTAAATGCTATCAAGGCTCGGGATTACAATTTAGCCGATCCAGGTATCACTGATGGGGATATGATAGGGTTACTGATTGGGGTGGACTTTTATTACCACTTTGTACATTCAGGCTATGTCAGGGAAGGAAGTATAATTATGTTACCCACAATTTATGGTTATGCACTGAGTGGCACTTATCAGTCAGATATAGAAGAGACCCATGTAGAGTTAGTCACTGTTCTTAAGTTAGCAGTAGACCCTTTAGTGGAGATACAGGAATATATTGGCAGGAATTCTCCAGAATTAAAGGATCTGACAGCTCTATGGGACTTGGACCATATTGGTATAAGTCATAATGAGACTGGTAAGGGTGGGGAGAGAGTATTGAATAGATTTTCTGAAACAGTACAGTATTCCGAAGCACAGGGACAGTATATAGTGGAACTGCCGTGGAGAGATAACATAGATAAATTACCTGATAACTTTAAGTTAGCCCTGGGCAGAATGAGAGGATTGTAGCGTAAATTTATAAAAGATCCCAACTACTGTCAACAGTATACAAAGGTTCTGGATGATCAGATAGAAAGGGGGTTTATTGAAAGGGTAGAAAACAGGAATCAAGATACAGGTCCATCGCTAGTGGCTGACCTCACCCAGGTACTTCTACGCTTTATATGTCATCAATTTGCCTGGGTGAGTGATATAGAGAAAGCATTTCTAATGGTGGGATTGAGTGAGAAGGATAGGGATGCTACTAGGTTTCTGTGGTCCGTTGATCCCTTGGATGTTGCAAGTCCTTACATTGTCTACCGGTTCCGTGCAGTTCTGTTCGGGGCCACCTGTTCCCAGTTCCTCCTTAATGCTACCATTCAAAAACACCTGTCTATGATACAGGAGAACAGTGAGGTAGTTAATAAGTTAAAAAGGGGGTTGTATATTGATAACTTGCAGGGGACTGGTGATGATGTAAGTGATTTGCAACAACAATGTTGGGATGCCCGTAGAATATTTTCCAGCGCTAACCTGTCTTTACGTGAGTGGGTCACATATAATGGGAGCTTGCGGGAACTGTTGCACCTGAAGGGTATAGCTTCCGCCAAACAAGACGGGATTAAGGTACTTGGCGTTGCGTGGCTAACTGATAAGGATATGTTACAGGTTAATTTCCGCGAAAGTAGCCCTGCATTGGTTACAAAACGCGACGCTCTAAGTCTAACTGCGAGTGTGTTCGATCCTCTAGGAGTGTTGCTACCGGTAACCATCCGGGCGCGGAGGTTCGTACAGGACTTGTGGAGATTAGAGTGTGGGTGGGATGTACCCATTCCAGATGACATGAGAGCTAACTGGCAGCGTATTTATGACCACATGATAGATAGTACAGGTATCATGTTTCCCCGTCAGGTCACTAATTCTAAGAGGGTTACGCTGCACCTATTTAGTGACGCTAGCTCAGTAGCATATGGTGTAGCGGCCTATGCGGTTGGTGATGAGGAGAGTAGGTTAGTAATGGCCAAAGCTAAAGTGGCGCCTATTAACTCCTTCCGACATATTAAGTCCAAATAAGTCCGAGGAGGCGGTTGACATAGCTTTTCAGTCTTGAATTTGGCTCATGAGTGTTGTTGAATCCTTACATATTTCTCTATTTCCATCCACCAGAATGCTGTTTATTGTGATGTATCATATGTCAATGGAAAGAGGAATATTTATAGTACATGATAAAACAAAACAAAATGTAAATAAATCGAAATATGAAAGTGTAAATGAGTCCGGAATACAATTATTTCCCATGCAATTGTCTTCACACCGTCCTATCTCTAAATTGTGAGTGATGACCATATATTTTGTTTTGCTCAAATAATAGTATTTTTTCTGCTCTTTCCAAATCTGAAAACAGAAATTGTTTATCTTCAATAGTTCTCAAGCAGTGACTGAAAATA
>JBAKBP010028232.1:0-28923 GCA_037953745.1 Lithodes maja
CTTCACGTATACTATGTTATGATTTGTTTTAATCTTCACGTATACTATGTTATGATTTGTTTTAATCTTCACGTATACTATGTTATGATTTGTTTTTATCTTCACGTATACTATGTTATGATTTGTTTTAATCTTCACGTATACTATGTTATGATTTGTTTTTATCTTCACGTATACTATGTTATGATTTGTTTTTATCTTCACGTATACTATGTTATGATTTGTTTTTATCTTCACGTATACTATGTTATGATTTGTTTTTATGAAATTACAATTGTCTTTATGCATAATTCCATTCCACGATGTTTTCATTTACAATCCCTATTAACAATAAACCATACAATACAACAATACCAGTTAAACCATACAATACAACAATACCAGTTAAATTATAAAGTTGCCGGATTATATATTGCTGAACATTTTGTTTTAATATATTTAAATTTGAATAATCTAGCGACTGGTCTTTGTGTTACTAAGGCATTTTGCATCAGCCCATTGCGTTACTCGAGAAAATGTAAATGTCATATTAGAATCCTCAAAACGAGTATACGCCAAGTATCATCATTTCATAAATTAAGTTGAATTTGATATGCTCTTTTGTTGGAAATGAGCGTCGCCATACATGTGTAGGCTATTCAATTAATGCCTTGTTATACATATTAAATGTCATATCGGCATAAAATTTACATTATATATAATAATTACAACAATAAATAATATGAGATTCCATCCATAATATTGTACATTTCATCTGTCCTAAAGTAGAGTGTGTGTTTGTGAGTTAGTGTGTGTGTGTTTGTGTGTGTGTGTGTGTGTGTGTGTGTGTGTGTGTGTGTGTGTGTGTGTGTGTGAGTTAGTGTGTGTGTGTGTGTGTGTGTGTGTGTGTGTGTGTGTGTGTGTGTGTGTGTGTGTGTGTGTTACATAATTATGAAAGCTACCCATAGTTACAGTATAATTATCCAAAAAAAGGGTGTCTGTTTTCATAGAAGAAAAAATGCACATACAGTAATTAGCATAAGAGAGCAGAGGATGAAAATGAGTAAATGAGAGAGAAACTCACGGGAGAGAAGTTGAGATCTAGATAAACAGAGATAACACGTTATTGCAATGGAAATATTTGAGTAATTATCAGAGCAAGAGAGGAGAACGTAGTCAGCACTTAATTAAAGAGGAAGGGGAAGTAATCATTATTTTATAATTAAATTAATTTAACCCCTTTACTACTATTATGGAATTGTTCTTGTTACGATTGGACAATTGTCCTTAGTTTAGGACCTTTTAGTGTCATTAACCAAAGTTCAAGATATTTATTTGATTGCCAATTATAAGCACTGAACAATTGTCGTAAACATTAATTAATATGTTTTAGTGATAATTTGTAAACAGACAGACTGGCAGGTTTTGAAATATAGACGCCGGAAGTAAAGAACATTTACGTAAAGGAGCCTTAACACAGGGTCAAGTTATAATGGAATCCAGGGGCGGGGGTGAGTGTGTGAGCAGCAGCAGCCAGGAACAAGGAGAGGGAAGGGCAGCATATATAAGGACAAGGAAGATGAACTACGGTATTCATAGGGGAGAGGAGGTGAAGGCAGGGTCAGGGTAGTCTGGGAGAGGTAGAGGGAGGTATATATTTGACCCCTTCTGTACCGGCGATGTATTTTTAGTTGTATACTAACTATATTCAGACGATTTTGTGCAGTGTGACGCATGCCGAGTATGAGCATGCTGTACAGAACGCTCAGTCAGACCCCACTCTTGCTAGGATCGTCAGGGCAGGAACTTTGGCTGTAGTCCGTGTAGAGTTTCCTAACTCAGTTTATGTGAGCCGTTGTACTATAAGTATTATAATTATGTATTTTGTTTTCTTCTAAGTCAACGAGTTCTATTTTATATCATTAGATATAAGTATTGTGTGTGGGACTTATATATAATGATGAGAAGAGAGAGAGTTATGTAACGACGGCCAGTGAGCGCGCCACGAGGTAGGTAGGCCTCCCTCCCTCCTCCCTCCTCCCTCCTCCCTCCTCAAGCGCGTGGGAAATCCTTTGTCGATCCCAGATTGAGAGAGAATATGACGTAATGATTGTCAGTGGGCGGTCCTTAGTAGTTTGCGATATGCCGCTAGAGGGCCGAGTATAAAAAGGAGAGGTCCTCGCCACAATTCTTTAGAACTCATCAGGCAGAGCGACTTCTCATATCCCTTGCAACTATCCATATTCTTCCGACTGATGTGAACTTTCTCTACTCTCTGAACAGCCTATCTTCTTCTCTTCTCGTCCCTTTTTAACCCATGATCCCTTTGGTGCAGATTTAGTCAGCCAAAGTATTATCGCTTGAGTTCTCACGAGATATATGCCTGTTAGATAGCCTATTTTGGAAGGGATAACTAGAATAGGATTGATTGATGTTTGTTGCACTCGTATATGCATTTCCCTGTGTACGATTATCCATGTTCCTGTTTTCTGCTGGTTTAGGTAATGCTAGACTGGGATAGGGTTTCGGGAGTTGTGATTTCCTATGAGTACTAGGTTTTGGTTGAACCGGTACAATTGCAACGGAGACGTGGGAAGCCTAGGTGGTCTTTCTGACTGTGTACCTTGAGAGTTTAGCACTGTGTTGCGAGTGAGGGCTTTTGCCTCTGCCACCCAACACTGTGCTATCTCGTTTGCTTGACTTTGAGAGGATCGCCAGGAGAGAACCAGATACTAGTGATCTGGATCTCTCAAGAGAGCATCCCGTCAATTAACGTAATTTGGCCGCACAGTCTTAAGGACCTCGCTAGGCTACGAGCCGCTTGCTCAGCCATTGTTTCCTAACCTTAGATATCCCAGCTAGACTTTGCTCGACCAGCAGATACAGCATAGTATTGAAGCTTCTCCTTATGTATGTTATTGTTTATGCACTATTGATTTCATGTGTGGCACGCTTAGCTACTTTAGAGATTAGTGGCCCACGAGCACAATCCTAGTAGGCTATTGTCAGTGCATTGTCAGAGTACTTCTTCTTAATGTTTGCCATTTACTATTGTCTATTCTTATAATTCTTCTTATGTCAATTTAAAGCCTTTAATATTAGTTAATTGCCAGTGTGTTACTTATTGAATTGCTGTTCAAAATCCGATACTTACTTCTTACGAGTATTCGAGAAGCATCTAACTTTATCAGAAGATTCCTTGCTTGATGCTCGAGGACTATTGTTTAACGTAACGTAATAGTGCCGATCCGAAGTAGAGGGTGGAGGACTTCTTAAGTTCTTAGTCAAGGGTGGATTACTTCGGCTTCGGCCAACACTATTCTTTAGTGTTGTAGTACTTTCTTCTTTGTTTGATTGTTGACCAGACTAGATAACTCCCGTCTTGTTATTAGTCTGTTGTGTGAAACGCTAGTACCGAGTTCTTGTATACCCCGTTATAGCAGATAGAACTCTGGAGGGTAGTGGCGTTTTTTGTTCGGCTGGCAGTACTCTGGGGTTGGGATCGTGTGTTTCCGTTGTGGCAGCGAGCCATACTCGAGTCCTGTGTAAGAGCCCTAGTGTACCCGAGTGCCCGGTCGTAACAAATGGCGACCTTGCTTAGGATTTTGTGAACAGTATAATTTTTTGCAGAGTTGTACAACATTTGTTTGTTCGTACTTTAGCGTACATATTGAAGAATATTTTTTTTTGTAAGGCAATTAGGAGAGCATTTAAGAGACTCCAGTTAATTTAGTAATTAGTGCTTACATAAGGGAGTTTAACACTTTTGTCTCGAGAATTTTTTGTGAACTTCAGTATGTCGTGCCCTAGTACTGACGAGGAGCGAGAGATGCCATTTGAGGAGGTGCCGTTAGTAACTAGTGAGGAGGATGCTAGACTTTTTGTGAGTAAGCAGTACCATGTGACGGAGGGGAGGCTGACTGGGGTGGATATTTATGGCTTGCACCTGATAGCCAAGGTTTTGGGTCTATCCAATGTAGGAGGGATGTCCAAGGGGGAGCTGATTTCCTGGGTGTTGCGTGGGCGACATGGGGTTTCGGAGGAGAGGGCGTTTGGGGGGGTTCCTCCCCAGATCCCCTCTCACTCGACTCCCACAGTGCCGTCCACTCAGTTGCCGGAGGTTAGCACTCTCCCACAGAGGGATGAGAATTGGAAGATTGGAGTGCCCTCGGGCGGTGCGTATGGTGGTTCCCCAGTTCTTGCCCCCCATCCTTCAGTAGTGGCAGCTCCCTCTTCCTGCCTGTCTCCAGATATGATATTTAAACTTGAGCTTGCTAAAATTGAGGCTAGGAGGCAGGAGAATGAGACTAGGAGGCAGGAGAATGAGACTAGGAGGCAGGAGAATGAGACTAGGAGGCACGAGGCTGAGCTTAGGTACGACTCAGAGAAGTATTGTGCTCAAATAGATTTAGATAAGACTCGTGCAGAGTCGACAGGGATTCGGATGGGCCGTGAGGGCCAAGTAAGAGAGCAGTCCTTGTCCCACTTAGTCAAACTGGTGCCGGCATTTAGTGAAACTGAAGTCACAGAATTTTTTAATCGTTTTGAGAAGAAGTGTAGGGAGCATAATTGGCCTGAAGAGAAGTGGGCAGGTCTGGTCTCCTCAAGACTTACGGGTAAGGGTCTGAAGTCTTATGATGCACTGCCTTTAGAGTCTTGCATTGACTACCCAGAATTGAAGAGAGCTGTCCTACGGGCATACGAGTTGCAACCAGAAACATATCGATTGAAGTTTCGGGGTGTTACAAAGACTAGGGAGGCGACCTTTCTTGAACATGCCCGGGACTTAAAAGATGCACTTACAAACTGGACACGTTCTGAGAAAGCTGAGACGGCCGAACAGTTGACTGAGCTGTTTCTGCTCGAGCAGTTTTATAAGTGTACAGGTGCAGAAATGACTTTAACTATTAAAGAAAAGAATCCAAAAACTCTACAGGAGGCAGCTGAGATGGCTGACCTCCGGCTATCATTAATTCGTGGGTGCGGGTCTGCCCAGCGTAGTGAGGCAGGTAACAAGGGGCGTGACGCCCCACCCCCCCGAGTTAGTAATATATCTTATGCAAACAAGTACAAGAGTTACGATACCAAGACTGACCACAAGACTAGCACCGTCCCATTTAAGAAGGGGCCGGGCCCTTCCCAGTACCAAGGGAAGCCCAAAGGGGAGTTAGAGTGTTATCAATGTCATAAAAAGGGGCACTTTGCAAGAGTCTGTCCTAGCAAACCACCTACAGCAGCTGTGTCTTTGGCCTGCAACATTGGTGTGTCTCTGAAGTCTTCTGAGTTTGCCCGGGGCAGTTCGTCAGAGGCTGGGGCACAGCCAGTGCAGAAGCACCTGGGAGGCTCGAACCCTGCTCAGGATGTATTTTGCGACCATAGAGGGCGGGGTTGCGTGATGTGGGCGGGGCGCAAGCATGGAGTAGAGGTCTTGCGTGATACAGGTGCTTCCCAGACTTTGATGAAAAACTTGACTGGCTACCCTATAAATGCGGCTCGGGTGGTAGTGGTGCAGGGTATTAATGCAACTCGGTCATACCCGCTGGTGCGGTTGGAGTTGGAGGTGGATGGTGTGGCACGTGAATTGGATGTTGGGATTGTGGAGAAACTGCCAGTGGAGGGCGTCGACCTTCTTCTCGGCAACGACTTTGCAATGCCCGCTTCTGAGGTTCTACCCTTAGTCGTTGCCGAGAGGCCGGCCGACGTGAGTAGGGAAGAGCGAGAGTGGGTCGAGCGGTGCCAGGCACAACCCATGGCGTGTGCTGTCACCCGAGCTCGGGCAGCTAAAGTGTCACAGCCTAGTCCTCCGTCTTCAGACCAGCAGAGGAACGATCAACAGGAGGAGGCTAAAGCTGGAGTTGGTTTTAAGAGTTTTGACTCGGCGGCTCTCCTGGGTGATTCAGTATTAGCACCATTACTTAGTTCTGGAGTAGCCCCTGGGCCTGTCATCGAGAGTGACGAGGCTGGGCATGACGAGTCTCCACGACAGCAACGTTATGAACATCGAGAGAGACAGAGGGAGCAGCCCAGTATCGGGGAGGGTCATGCATTGCTCCGGGAGCAGTTAGATCGCTTGGCACCCTCAGATATACGTCGGTTGCAGCTGGAGGACCCTGAGCTCCAAACGTGTGCTAATGGAGCTGTGGAGCTCGACGAGGACGGTGATGCACAGCCGGGAGATTTTTTTTATTTAGATGGCATCCTCTATCGGCGTTTTCAAGACCCTAACCGTAGCTGGAAAAAGGGGTCCGGAGTAGTGGACCAGTTGGTGGTGCCGCGGGAGTGCAGGGATAGCCTACTGAGTTTGGCGCATGACACACCGCTGGCAGGACATTTGGGGGTAAGAAAAACGGTGGCGGCTTTGGGGAAGTTGTTTTGGTGGCCGGGGATGAAGTCTCATGTGCAGTCATGGATAAACTCATGTGATATTTGTCAACGGGTCGGGAAACCAAACCAAGTTATTCCTAAAGCTCCGTTGCACCCTATTCCTGTAATTGGGCCACCTTTTAGTAAGATTGTTGTTGACATGGTTGGTCCACTCCCTCCCACAAAGGCTGGTAATAAATTTTTGTTAACCATCATGGATGTTGCCACTAGATACCCCGATGCATACCCCATGAAAAACGGCATGGCTAAGACGGTAGTCAGTAACTTGTTGTGGTACTTTTCAAGGTACGGGTACCCGGAGGAGATTCAGTCTGACCAGGGGTCCAATTTCACCTCCAATCTCTTTAAGCAAACAATGCAACAGCATGGGATACGGGCGGTGGTATCGTCAGCGTATCACCCTGAGAGCCAAGGGGTGCTTGAGCGGTGGCATGCCACCCTTAAAAGCATGCTCAGGTGTTATTGTGCTGACAACGGAAGAGATTGGGATCTTGGATTGCCGTATGTACTGTTTGCTGCTCGGGAAGTGCCTGGTGAGAGCCTGGGATTTAGTCCAAACGAGCTGATTTTTGGACACCGCGTCAGGGGCCCCCTTAATATGCTGCGGGAAATTTGGGAAGGAACTGTGCAGCCTTGTTCCTTGTTAAAGTATGTGTTTGAAAGCCGTGAGCGCATGCTTAAGAGTCTGGAGATGGCAGGTCGGAATTTAACAGGATCACAAGCTTTAATGAAGGACAGGTATGATCGCAAAGTGAAGCTCCGGAAGTTCATTGTAGGACAAGAGGTATTAATTTTGTTGCCTTTGGTTGGTAACCCCTTGTCTGCGAAGTATACTGGACCCTATAAAATTGTGGAGAAAATTTCGGACCTAGATTACCTTGTTGCCACTCCAGACCGGAGGAAAAAGAACCAGTTATGTCACGTGAACCTGATAAAAGAGTATGTGAGGCGCCCCTCTGAGCCTCTCACTGTCCCTGTGTTGGCTTGTTGCGGCCGTGGTGGAGAAGGAGAGGGGGGCAGTCAAGCTTCAGAGGAGGATAGCTGGGATCACCATGTTTCAGCGGATCAGTGGGCGGGGAACTCGAGCCTAAGGGCTGACGAGGCTATAGCTCATTTGCCTGAGCCGCAGTTTGAAGTTATCCGTCAGTTGCTCGGTTCATACCCCACTGTATTTGCTGAACACCCAGGCCTCACTACTCAGGCTATGCATGATGTTGACGTGGGGGACCATCTACCCTTTAAGTCAATCCCGTACCGTGTGCCCCCCATAAAACTACCCGCTCTGAGGGATGAGTTGGAGTATATGCTCGGTAGAGGGTTGATAGAGAAAGGCACCGTTAAATGGACTTCCCCCGTAACACTGCAGCCTAAGCCATATGGCAAGGTACGCTTCTGTATTGATTTCCGTAGGCTAAACGGTTTGACTCCAACTAACCCATATCCTCTTCCTCGGGTTGATGATAGTGTTGATAAAATTGGTAATGCTCGGTTTTTGTCTAAAGTAGATTTAGTAAAAGGTTACTGGCAAGTACCTTTGTCCGAGCGTGCTAAAGAGGTATGTGGTTTTGTGGTGGACGGGAGTACTTACCGGTGTAATGTTATGCCCTACGGACTTAAGAATGCACCAGCAACGTTTCAGAACCTGATGAATGAAATTGTCAAGGACATTCCAAATTGCACCGTATACTTGGACGATGTAATCATTTATGATGACGACTTTGAGAGCCATTGTGAGCACCTGGAGACCTTGTTCCGGAAACTTAGTGAAGCAGGTCTGGTAGTAAATTTGGCAAAGTGTGACTTCGTAAAAGCCACTGTGCAGTACCTTGGGTTTGTAGTGGGAAGGGGACAGGTGTGCCCTCCTCAGAACAAGGTACAGGCTATCAATAAATTTCCGCACCCAACCACCAAGAAGCAGATTATGAGATTCTTGGGTATGATAGGCTACTACAGACGCTTTATAAAAGGTTACTCCACGGTGTTGGCACCTCTCACAGATTTGTTATCTAAAGACAAAAAGTTTTTGTGGGCACCTGAGTGTGAAAAGGCTTTTAATTTGGTGAAGCATTTGCTGTGTACTCACCCGATACTCAGGGCCCCAGACTTTAACAGGCCTTTTCAGCTGGCAACAGATGCTAGTGGTGTAGGGGCTGGTGCCGTCTTGCTACAGACAGACAATGAAGGTGTGGAACACCCAGTAAGTTTCTTTTCTAAGAAGTTCAATGCTGCACAAAAGAACTATTCTACAATAGAAAAGGAATTACTGGCGATTGTGCTGTCGCTCAGGCACTTCGAGGTGTATGTTCCAGCCTATGGCCCAGTCGTGGTTATCTACACTGATCATCACCCTTTGAGATTCCTAAATCAATTTCACAATCGCAATATGAGACTGACCAGGTGGTCTTTGATGTTGCAGGAGTATAACCTGGACATCCGTCATATTGCGGGATGTGACAATGTGATCGCGGATTGTTTATCGAGGGTAGATGATCAGTCGTAGGCTATCACAGGTGTATGATCCCGGAGAGATTGACACACGGGTAGCCTCCTGCTTTAGTTTGAGTAGTATTTTGCGCTTGGTGCTTGTTGGCTCGCGGTTGTAGCCCAGCGTATTGGGTCGTAAAGCAGGAGTTGAGCGTTTGGTATAGAAGAAAAAATAGGCTGCCCTTATAGTGCAGCCGGAAAAAACATATTAAAATATAAAAATCATAAAAAAACTCTTTCTTTTAATATAGATAATTGTATAAGTTTGTCATAGCCTATAGAGTTTGAGTAGTCCACGAACTATCAAACGGCTGAGCTGCTGTAAGCTCGCTCTGGGAGCATGATATTATGTCTTTTGCTATTGTTGGGAGGAGTTATGAAATGTGAATTTTTTTTTTATATAAGATGTGTTTTAGTGATAAACTCAGCGTTGTTTTAGTGCCATGCGGTCGCTGGGTGTGAGGGGTTTGATGAGGTTCTGCGTGTCAGATTTTAGCTCAGGGTTGAGCAAGTAAAATCTTGGGGGAGGTGTGACGCATGCCGAGTATGAGCATGCTGTACAGAACGCTCAGTCAGACCCCACTCTCGCTAGGATCGTCAGGGCAGGAACTTTGGCTGTAGTCCGTGTAGAGTTTCCTAACTCAGTTTATGTGAGTCGTTGTACTATAAGTATTATAATTATGTATTTTGTTTTCTTCTAAGTCAACGAGTTCTATTTTATATCATTAGATATAAGTATTGTGTGTGGGACTTATATATAATGATGAGAAGAGAGAGAGTTATGTAACGACGGCCAGTGAGCGCGCCACGATGTAGGTAGGCCTCCCTCCCTCCTCCCTCCTCCCTCCTCCCTCCTCAAGCGTGTGGGAAATCCTTTGTCGATCCCAGATTGAGAGAGAATATGACGTAATGATTGTCAGTGGGCGGTCCTTAGTAGTTTGCGATATGCCGCTAGAGGGCCGAGTATAAAAAGGAGAGGTCCTCGCCACAATTCTTTAGAACTCATCAGGCAGAGCGACTTCTCATATCCCTTGCAACTATCCATATTCTTCCGACTGATGTGAACTTTCTCTACTCTCTGAACAGCCTATCTTCTTCTCTTCTCGTCCCTTTTTAACCCATGATCCCTTTGGTGCAGATTTAGTCAGCCAAAGTATTATCGCTTGAGTTCTCACGAGATATATGCCTGTTAGATAGCCTATTTTGGAAGGGATAACTAGAATAGGATTGATTGATGTTTGTTGCACTCGTATATGCATTTCCCTGTGTACGATTATCCATGTTCCTGTTTTCTGCTGGTTTAGGTAATGCTAGACTGGGATAGGGTTTCGGGAGTTGTGATTTCCTATGAGTACTAGGTTTTGGTTGAACCGGTACAATTGCAACGGAGACGTGGGAAGCCTAGGTGGTCTTTCTGACTGTGTACCTTGAGAGTTTAGCACTGTGTTGCGAGTGAGGGCTTTTGCCTCTGCCACCCAACACTGTGCTATCTCGTTTGCTTGACTTTGAGAGGATCGCCAGGAGAGAACCAGATACTAGTGATCTGGATCTCTCAAGAGAGCATCCCGTCAATTAACGTAATTTGGCCGCACAGTCTTAAGGACCTCGCTAGGCTACGAGCCGCTTGCTCAGCCATTGTTTCCTAACCTTAGATATCCCAGCTAGACTTTGCTCGACCAGCAGATACAGCATAGTATTGAAGCTTCTCCTTATGTATGTTATTGTTTATGCACTATTGATTTCATGTGTGGCACGCTTAGCTACTTTAGAGATTAGTGGCCCACGAGCACAATCCTAGTAGGCTATTGTCAGTGCATTGTCGGAGTACTTCTTCTTAATGTTTGCCATTTACTATTGTCTATTCTTATAATTCTTCTTATGTCAATTTAAAGCCTTTAATATTAGTTAATTGCCAGTGTGTTACTTATTGAATTGCTGTTCAAAATCCGATACTTACTTCTTACGAGTATTCGAGAAGCATCTAACTTTATCAGAAGATTCCTTGCTTGATGCTCGAGGACTATTGTTTAACGTAACGTAATAGTGCCGATCCGAAGTAGAGGGTGGAGGACTTCTTAAGTTCTTAGTCAAGGGTGGATTACTTCGGCTTCGGCCAACACTATTCTTTAGTGTTGTAGTACTTTCTTCTTTGTTTGATTGTTGACCAGACTAGATAACTCCCGTCTTGTTATTAGTCTGTTGTGTGAAACGCTAGTACCGAGTTCTTGTATACCCCGTTATAGCAGATAGAACTCTGGAGGGTAGTGGCGTTTTTTGTTCGGCTGGCAGTACTCTGGGGTTGGGATCGTGTGTTTCCGTTGTGGCAGCGAGCCATACTCGAGTCCTGTGTAAGAGCCCTAGTGTACCCGAGTGCCCGGTCGTAACAGCAGTTTAAAGAAGGATCTGTGGTAGTAAAAAGGGTTAAGTGTGAAGCCTGATAATTGCTGGAAGCCCATTTTAAGCTGAATAATATCGTCTAATAGTAGCTAGAATAAAGTTAAAAGGACGGCACCGGTACTGAGAGGGTTAAGGACAAGGAAGATGCAGTACAATATTGAGGGCGGCGATGGCAGGGTCATGGTCAGGGTTACCAGGGTTTAGAAGAGAGACATGGACAGACCTGGGCCGGCTAAGATAAAACCAAAATAATGCTGTATTTTGGGTCATATTAAGCGCGATTATGTTTGAAGAATTGCATTAATATGGGAAGGAATACAAGAACATTAACATGAAATGACATTTTTTGGCCATGTTATCGCTTCTAAAGACATACTTTAAACTATATACAGTCATAATATCTTCCAGATACAATAACAATGACTAATACTAATGGACTCGGCTATCGTTTGACACCCTGACTGTATTTAGGTACACAGAAGGCGTAATTCAAAATTCGAAAACCAGAACAAATACTAAATAAACTATGGAATAAGAGTCTTATCTTCATTCGGACACAAATGACAAATATTAACCTCTTCAGTACAATGACGTATTTATGTTCTTATTCAGGTTACCAGCAGACACTTTTCCTTAGCTTGTAAGCTACCTCTAGGACTCAAAGGGGGTAAATACGACCTAAATAAACCCTCCTGACTACCGTATGTCCTTCCTAAAATAAAAAAGTCTAGTTTTAGCCAGATAAACTGCTAAATTTTAACGCATCATCGTGCTGAAGGGGCTAAACACAAGTACATGTAAGGATGGATGTAAAATGAAAGGAAGACCACCACTCAGAGACAACCCAGAACGCATGACAGTGGCTTGAGGGAAAGGAAGCGTTAAGATCCGATACGCATTTCCTTTCTGTTTTCTGGCTATTATTCGACGATTATATGCATATTAGGAGGGCTATATGTATATATTTTTGTTCCATGTGAATGAGGGAGACAAAAGGCATAACTGTCTGCAGCGAGTGCCTCCCCCAGATTTGAAAGAGTGACAGGGCCAAAATCAAGGGACGTTCGAGCTAAAATACCTGGACACACGGAGTTTGAAGCAATTTAAGTCATAGGAAGAGGGAAAGACTGATTCTGGGAGAGAGTTCTAGAGCTCAGCAGTTGAATAGAAGAAAGTCTGAGAATAGCATTTCACTCTTGGGTTGGAGAGTTGCACAGAGTAGGCGTGGGATCGTGTTGCAAGCCAGGTACTACGTAGAGGAGGTGGTATACACTGTGAAAGCTCCGAGGAACACTGATTATTGTAGTAGCGATAGAATAGCGCGAGAGATGCAACATTGCGGCGAAGAGAGAGAGAGTTGGTGAGTGAATGGGAGTTAATGATACGAAAGGCTTTCCTTTCTACTTTGTCTAGGAGTGCGGTGTGAGAGGATCCTCCCCACACATGTGGACAATACTCAATACAAGGATGCACTGTGCCCCTGTACAGAGCAAGAAGCTGCACAGGGGTAAAGAACCCCTTGAGGTGGTTGAGCACACCCAGCTTTTGGGATGCTGCCTTAGCGAGACTGGTAATATGGTCTTTCCAAGTGAGAGCAGAAGAAAAAGAGACACCGAGAACATTGAGAGAAGAATAAGGGTTGATATTTGTATTGTTGAAGAGTTAGGGATAGTCCTCTGGAGGTTCCTGACGGGTAGTAAGATGGATACATTGAGTTTTGGAAGCATTAAATGCAACAAGGTTTTCTCTACCCCAATTGAAAATAGTAGCTAGATCATACGATAAGTATTTTATGGCTTCATTACGTTTGCTTTTGAGGGACTGTTGGCTGGGGCTTTCTGGAAAACTAATTGAGTGGTGTAAGGTAGAGTCGTCTGCAGATGAATGGATGGGACTGGATGTACAGTTGAGAATATTATTTATGAAAATTAGAAAGAGAATAGGAGATAGGACCGAACCCTGAGGAACACCGGAGTTGATAGGATGAGGAAATGAGCGATGACCGTCCACAACCGCAGCTATGGAACGGCTGGAAAGGAAATTAGAGACAAAGGTACAGATGGAGGGACAGAAACCGAAGGAGGGCAGTTTGGAAATTAAAGATTTGTGCCAGACTCTATTGAAGGCCTTCGATATGTCTAGTGCAACAGAAAAAGTCTCACCGAAATCCCCAAAATTGGATGACCAAGAGTTAGTAAGATATGAAAGAAGATCACCAGTAGAGCAACCCTTAAGGAAGCCATACTGGTGATCTGAGAGCAGATTATGAGAAGAGAAATGTTCAAGAAATTTGGAAGCAAGAATAGTTTCAAAAACTTTAGAGATACAAGAGATGAGAGCAATTGGACGATAGTTGGAGGGTTGAGAGCGGTCACCCTTCGTTGGGACAGGTTGAATTAGAGCAAACTTCCAGCAAGAAGGAAAGACGTTAGAAGAGAGACAGAGACGAAAGAGTTTGCCTAGGCAGGGGGTCAGCACGGAAGCACAGTTTTTAAGTACAACAGGAGGAACACCGTCCGGACCGTACGCCTTCTTAGTATTAAGCCCAGAGAGGGTAGAAAGTACATCTTTAGAAGAGATTAGAATATTAGGCATAAGTAGGAGAGAGGGGGGTGGAGAGGGAGGAATAGCACCGGAATCATCCAAGGTAGAGTTTCTAGCAAAAGATTGAGCAAAGAGTTTAGCTTTGTCAGAGGAAGAAGTGATGGTTGTGCCATCAGAGTGGAAAAGGGGAGGGAAAGACGAGGAAGAAAAGTTGTTGGAGAGGTTTTTGGCTAGATGCCAGAAAGCTGGGGAAGAGCTAAAGTTGGATAGTTCAGTGCATTTATTTTATTGATGAAAGAGTGCTTGGCAAGTCGAAGAACAGATTTTGCTGGTCTATCAGAGTGAGAACTGAGCGATCTCTGCCATACCCATAGCTTACTCTGACTGTTCCTTTTACTTATATATCTTCTAGATCTCAAGTGACGGCGTCTTTTCCGTGGATTGACGTCCCTACTGCCAACCTAGAAGTTGGCAGATTGGGAGCCAAAGCATCACATTTTTCCCTTGCCCCTCAACTTTCCCTTCAAAATTGCTGAGGGGCACAGGGCCTTGGGTGGGGCATTGGTTTCCCGGGCATTTCTGCACCCTCCTCAGCTCCCTGCCTTGGAGTGGCTTCGGTCACCCGGGCTTTGTTAGTGGTAAGCAGGGAGGGTTTTGTGGGGGCGCTCGTTTATGGCCTTGGCCTTGCTCGAGACCTTAGGGCTGTTCGGCCAGACAGCCTGGGGAACAACAACAACAACAGATTTAGCTTGATTCCGGGCAGAAACATAGGAAGAATGAGATTCTTGAGTTTTAAGGCGTCAGTACCGTTTGAATGCTTCCTCCTTGTTGTGGACAGCAGTAGAACAAGCGTGAGTAAACCAAGATTTTTTTGCATTAGACTGAGAGAAAGAAAATGGAATGTACGCTTCCATGCCCAAGAGGATTACCTGGGTAATGCGTTCAGCACTCTCCGAGGGTCCTCGGCCACAGAAACAGAAGTCATTCCATAGGAAATCAAAGAAGTACTGCCAGAGAGCCTCCCAGTCGGCTGCGCCAAAGTGCCACAACCGCCGCCGGCTGGAAGGATCAGATGGCCGTACTGAAGAGGTAGGACAGGTGATGGAGATAAGTTTATGGTCGGAGGAACCCAAAGGAGAGAAAAGATTGACAGTATAAGAAGAAGGGTTAGAAGTCAGAAATAAGTCAAGAATGTTGGGACGATCTCCGAAGCGATCCGGGATACGGGTGGGTTGCTGGACCAGCTGCTCTAGGTAATTTATGATATTTCAGAGAAGGGAGAGAAAGATAGAATGTGTTCCACTTTAGAGTTTAGATAGTCAAAGAATTTGAGAAAGTCGGTAGAGTTACAGAAAAGATAGACAGCACAGAAATATTTAGTATGAGAATGACAGGATAGTTTGAGCCATAAAGTTGAGAATTCAGAGGAGTCGAAATCGGGAACATGAGAGCAAGTGAGTTTGTTGTGCAAGTATGCACTACATCCGCCTTTGGCTTTGAAACTAGGATAGATAAAGTAGGAAGATACAGAGAAGAGGCTGCTGGAAGTTGTCTCAGATACCTGGGTTTCGGTGAGGAAAAGAAGATCAGGTTTGGAGGAGGAGAGATGGTGTTCGATAGAGTGAAAATTAGAGGAAAGGCCGCGAATATTGCAAAAGTTGATAGTAAGAGTGACAGGTCGTGGTCCAGAGTATTTAGAGGGGTCGTCAGGGGAAGGTCGGGCAGGTGTGGGGGCATTAATGCCCCCCCCGGGGACTCCGAGGCTGGGCCTGTGTTCATCATTGAATCATTTTTTTTTTGAGGAAGGAGAAAGTGAGGTGTGCATGTTAAGTGTAGTGAAGTAGATAGGAGGAAGAGGTGTTTGTAAGAGCATCCTGGACTACTCGCAGTGTAAGTGAGGCACAAAGGGAATCAGTAAGAGAGGCCAAGCAAATGAAACAGGAGTTCCAGCGGTTCCTTATCAAATTCTTACAGCCTCTCCTGGGTATAGCCCTGTTCGATTGGTGTCTACAATCTACGTCAGAGGGTTAATTGAGATAGGCTTTACCCTTTTCATTCTCACAGATCCTTCCTAAGTTGAATAAAAGCTTCTAAAGATAGCCAAATAAACTGTCAAAACGCGTCCTGATCCTCAAGGGGTTAAACACAACTACATTTAGGGATGACTGTAAAATATAAGGAAGACCACAACTCAGCGACACCCAACACATATGACAGTGACTTGAGAGAAAGGGGCAGATCGTTGTTGTTTTTTCTGGCCCCCCATCCTCCTCATCTTTAGCCCCATAAGTTTTCAGACTTTAAGATGTTTGGCCCATTAGTTTGGCGATTTTGAGGCCTTTCGCCCCATTTCTTTATCAATATTAAGAATATTCGTGTCTATTAGGTGTCGATTTTTTCCTGGCGAGCGATAGCGAGCCTGTATTTTTGGAAGGCCGAAACATATTTCTATCGAAAAATGTACAATATTATCTTTAAGGCCCCCTTAAAGATAATATTGTACATCTTGTTTTGTTTTTAGTTTTTTTGTTAAGCTTCATGGAGGTCTGGGGAGGAAACTAAAATAAACAACAACAATAAAAACATAGGTTAAAAAACAAATAAATACGCCCACCTCCCCTTTACTACAATCTTTATGGAGACCCAAGAGGGGGGAAGGGATCCAGGGCCAAACACTGAGTGCCCAGGATGCAAGGGCAACGGGAGGGTAAACCTATATTAAAGTGAACAATAGACCAAGTGTTGTATTCAGAAACAAGGAAATAGTATTATAAAAAGGTGTTAAACAGAAAAGCATCTAGATATAGAAACTATAAATGCAGCATTTATAGATTAGTGTATGAAGGAAAGGTAATAAGAGATAAACGAATAAAATGATTATTAAAAAGAGAGAAAGGCGGCAGTATTCGCAGCCAAGGAGAGATATGCCATTGTAACGTTAACCCATTCAGTACCGGTGACCTCCTTTTCATTATATTCTCGCAACTATTAGACGGTTTTATTCAGCTTAAGAAGGACGTCTCAATTCATACTTTTAGCTGCCGTATATCCGTACTAAGCTTCATAAAAGTAGCTAAAATACTATACAAAAATTCATATATCCTTCCTAAGCTTCAAAATTCATATATCCTTCCTAAGCTTCAAAATTCATATATCCTTCCTAAGCTTCAAAATTCATATATCCTTCCTAAGCTTCAAAATTCATATATCCTTCCTAAGCTTCAAAATTCATATATCCTTCCTAAGCTTCAAAATTCATATATCCTTCCTAAGCTTCAAAATTCATATATCCTACCTAAGCTTCAAAATTCATATATCCTTCCTAAGCTTCATAAAATCGTCTAAAAGTAGGTAAAACCCTATACGACATACGTTGCCGGTACAGAAGGGGTAAACATGCCTCCAGGTGAACAGGGCTCTGAAATATCAGGTGGTTTGATGTGGGAACCTTTAGTTGGTACTGTGTCACCTGTGTCACTCCTTACCTTCCCTCACAGACACGCATACATACACACACACACACACACACACAAACACACATACATGCACACACACAAACACACTGGTTAGCCAAGTGGTCTAAGGCACTGTGCACTGACTGTTAGGTCGAGGGTCCGAATCCCCCAGAATCCTAAAGCTTTTTTCGGCTATCCCAATGGTGAGGATTATACCGTGGTCCTCCCTAGTCAAGCTGCTCAATTATCAGCTTGTGTTAGCCTACACATACTCTCACATGTGCATCTGTGTATGTACTATGGTGGGAACTCGGCACCTCACGGTCGTCGCTAAAGGTCGCATGTGACCTCGTATTTAAGATAGAATAAGCATTGCACTGTACCAAGGTACCAATGCAAGTGAACAATAAACCGACAATTATTTTGATTAATATCACACAGACAAAGGTGTGTGCACACAAACTAACTCTCACACAAATATCTCTCTCTCCCTCCCTCTCACAAGGTTCTCATCAGCATTACCAGCTCACCAGACCCCCGTATATAGACATACATTTGGCATTGTTATGCTTATGTCCAGGTTTTATGCTCGTAAGTACCACCCTATCTTTATGATCGGGGCACATCTACACACACTCTCTGCCGCAAGAAATATTAATTAGGTATGAAATATGATAACTTTATGGCGTTACATAATTACCTTACAAATATTAACTTATTTATGTTATATATCTATTCATTCATTTAGCTCCAACCTTTCTTGGAAGCATCATATTACCACTCTTGCTAAGACAGCTTCCCAGCAGTTAGGTGTGCTCAACAGTCTCCGTGGATTTTTCACCCTAGCACAGCTTCTTGCTTTGTATCAGGGTACAGTACGCCCATGTATCAAGTATTGTTCACTTGTGTGGGGAGTTTCCACCCATACAGCACTTCTCGAAAGAGTAGAGTCAAACGTATATTGCCTCATAAACTCACTTCCTCTTACTAATTCCTAACACTTTCTTTCTACACATTGCAATGTTGCATCTCTTTCACTGTTATATCGCTATTACAATAATCAGTGTTCTTCAGAGCTCTCTCAGTGCATAGTCCCTGCCTTGCGGCGAGTGCGAGGCTTGTGCCTTTCAACACGGTCCCACTCTGTCCAACTCTCCAATCCAAGAATTGGCAAATTTTCTGTCTTTCTTCTACTTAACTAGTGAAATCTGGAACTCTCCTGCTCAATCAATCTTTCCTTCATTCTATGACTTAAATTGTTTTACACTTCGGGTGTAGGCATTTTGACCACAACGTCCCTTGAATTTGGCTCTCTGTCACTCTTTTGACTCTGGGGTAGACACTTGTTACAGGGAACCTGCCTTTTTTCTCCATCATAGACATAGAAAAAACCCACACATGTTTGATACAACAATTAAAATGAGCTGAGCCCACTAAGAGCTAGGCTTTTCATCAGGCAATTATTAACTCCTTCTGTACCAGCGATGTCTGATTCATTATATATTAGTTATATTTAGACGATTTTATTCAGTTGAAAAAGGGCCTCAGGCAAGTAACAGGCTTCGAACGATCTCACTTAACCATTTTTACTACCACAGATCCTTCTTCTACTGTATGCAAGTGTCTAAGTATACAAGTGTCTAAGTATAGCTAAAATAGAATTGTCTAAGAAAAGCTAAAATAGAATTAAATAGACGCCGCCGGTACAGAGGGGGGTAATATTACATTCAAAATTAAAAGGCTACATTAGTGTAACTAAGGAAATTTGTATACATTAAACTAAAATAAAAAATACATGAATAACCTTGTCTGAAGATCAACTAGAATAATATTGATCACAAAGAGGTGGGAACATAATATATATACAAGGTGTCCCGTGAGTTTTGTCAATTTTTTCCAGAAATGACACATTAAGTTATTCTGAGTAAACAATGTAGGCTTTTGGGGATATTTTTTTGAAGCTATGGTCCGCTAAAGTCGACATTCCTGTGTTTTTCGCCATTTTTAAAGCAGTTTTCCCTCTAATAAAATGGCATGGAGAAGAAAATACGTAGTGTGTGATAATGTATCGTATCAATACTTCATAGAAATACCAACAAATACTTTGTAGCTTTCTTCATTTTCCTATGACGTTTAGTTGAATATTACAAATAAAATACACAATCGTATATTCACCGCATTGCCACGGGCAGATGAAGAAAGCTACAGAGGATTTTGTTATGCCTCTTCAAAGTATTTATACCATATTCCATCATACACTTCTCAGTTTAAAAAACATGTTTCATTTAAAGGACACAAAGGGATAAAGATGACAAAACATGTAAAACTGCCATGCGAAAAGGAGGGCATTTGTATATATATTTTTTGTCAGTTTTAACCCATTTTCTATGTATTGATAGTTAACAGCGAAAACTCTAAATGCTGTATAATGGTGCATGGTACCAATACTTCATGAAAACACAAACAAATCCTCTGCAGTTCCTTTCTTCATTCCGTGATGGTGAGCTTAATATTAAGTTTCGTTGGTTTCTTGTAATATTCAACTCAATGCCATGGGAGCATGAAGAACGATATCGCGAAGATTTATGAGTCAGTTTGAAGTACCGACACCATGCTTCATAATGCACTTCTTAAGACATCTTTCCTATCCTCATCTTATTGAAGAGAAACAGGGTTAACAATTATGAAAAACGCCAATAAGTCGACTTTAAGGCCCCATAACTGCAAAACAATGCCATCAAAAGCCTATGTGTATACAACAGTGTTTACTTAGAATCACTTGATCATTCATCTCTGGACTTAACTGATAAGATTCGCAGGACACCTTGTATAAATTTGCTCATCAAAAATTGCCGGAATAAGCGCTCGTGTGATACTGGCTTAGGAAAAAGTGGCCATCATTTTATTTTGACGCCATTTGGGGGCCTCAATTATCATGCAGAATGTACAGTTGCCCACATAAGTTCTGTTCCTATCCGTGATTTTATACATGGAAATAAAAAGCGCATGATTGAATTGCGAGTGTAGTTTCTTATATACACATCTGATTATTCAACTGGTAATTAAAAGAAACCAAACTTGCAAATTCATTCACACTTTCATACCTAAGATTACGACGAGGAATAGAACTTATGTGGACAACTGTACACCCCAAGACCAAACTATTTATCCTGTACCAGTATTCCTGAATATTTATAATGGAGATATTTGGGCGTAAATGGAGGAAACTATTCACCTGTGTCACCAAGATGGCGGAGGTTGGTCGATCTTTGTTAACACTTTCTGTACCAGCGACGTCCTTTGTATTTTCGGCTATTCTGCAGAACAACTACTCCTCGATTACATAGTAACCAGAATAAAGTTAAAGAGACGTCGCCGGTACAGAAAAGGTTAACCTTTTCAGTGCGGGTAGTGTGCCTTTCATCTGGTTTTGGCTCATATTAGACGACTTTATGCAGTTTAGGAAGGACCTCTAAGACTTAAAAGTGTACTCAATGTTTCAATTAACTCTTTAACTACTACAGATCCTTACTAAGTTGCATAAAGACGTCTAAATATAGCTAAAAGAAAATACGGTAATTCTGCATAACTACTACTCCTGTTATTTTAGGTTTTATTTATTTTCTTTATGTATTTTAATGCTTTGTAAGTGTGTATTTTATTGTTAGAAAGTGCGGAAAGATCTTTTTATTAGCATTTGCATTGTTAATTGTAATTATTCAGATACCCCAACAATCTAGGAGTTTACTCGATTTAGTAAACTTACTACCCTAACCTAACAACCTTACCTAACCTATCCTAGTATTATGGGTGGGGGCTGCCGCCCCCACACCCCCGCTGATTAGGTATTAAAACTATACAAAATTGATGGGATAAAGTCTATGGTGTTTACTCTGCAATCTTCAGCTTTGGCTGTCGATAACAGGAAAGTACCATTAAAAATGTACGGACTTCTTGTAGGTAAAGCTCTGATTGGCTACTAAACATCGGGGAGGAGCCTCCAAGGAGGCTAGAATGTAAACAAAGTGTCCTGGACTTGCTGTACAAAAATAACTCTGATAATGTTATAGGGGAGTGAAAATCAAATTGACAAAATAAGAAAAGTAGCACTTCTCCGCACATCAGTAAGGTCCCCTGAGTAAGATAAGAGCAAAAAAAAAAAAAAAAAAAAATCCACGAGACAGGAATCCCGTAATCGAGGAGTAGTTGTTCTGCAGAATAGCCTTCAGTTTAAAAAGAGCCTCCAGCAATTAAGAGGCTTCAAACTATCACACTTAACCTATTTTACTACCACAGATCCTTCTTAAGCTACACAAAATCGCCTAAATCGTCTAGCTAGAAAGAAATTAAAAAGCCGTCACCGATGCAGAAGGGGTTAAGTCTTGGAGGTCCTTCGTAAACTGCAAAAGCTTGTCTAATACTAGCCAAAACCAGATGAAAGGAACAGCACCCGCACTGAAAAGGTTAATATGGCGTCTGTAGCTAATATTGCACCGTGCTTCTGGTTCCACCTTCTCATTATTTTAATGAACCATAATCAATACTCGATAATACTTGGAGTTCACACACACAAGTCCAGCATACTCTATTAAAGCCGATGCCAGGAAATACTTACAATTATGAAAAGAGGCCCTTAAATTTGTTTGAAAGATTAAAAAAACAATTATACTGCAGGCATAGTTACAATCATTCAATATTTGACTATTATTACTTTATTACCACGTGAATATCTTATACATCTAACTTAGTAACTTGATATAATGCCAGCAACACCTTGCTAAACCGGCACTTAAACACAAAGATCCTTTTAGTAATTGAGCGGTATTATATTATATTAATTAATATTGAACTTCTCTATTCACAGGATTCAACATTCCTTGAGCAATTTCTTCAGCAATAATGATAGCATGTTTTCCTTTATTCTGGCTGTTAAATCAACGTTTGAAAGGGTGACAGAATGAATATAAATCCCTTATGAAGAGGAGCACTATATTGACAACGTTTAGCAGATAGCTGTTAGTGACCTGAAGAAGCTATCTGCGAAACGTTGTCAATAAAGTGCTCCTTCTAACATGGTGTATATATGTATTCTGGCTCTCACTAGACAGCTTTATTAAACCTAAAACAATAATAATAATAATAATAATAATAATAAAAATACAAATAAATGAATATATATATACTATGCACCGAGATAAATCTGTAGGTAACCAATTGTTGCAATAGCAATATAATAGTGAAAGATATGCACCATTGCGGCGTGTAGAAAGATATAGCAGGGAAATAGAGAACTACAATGAGTCAGCTAATATATTATGATTGTTGGGGGTGAAGTTGGTGACGGAAGTATATTGATATAACACTGAAAACACCATCACGTCACGTTAACAAGATGGCACAGTTGTCCAAAGTGACACGTTGTAATTAGTTCAAATAGGACTTCAAAGGCTATCATCCCTTCTGAATTATTACGCCAGCCACTGTAAGTCAAGAATAACGTCAGGAATGGAACCCCTGTTTGAGAACTCCAATCCCTTGAAAGGTGTAGAGGGCCAGGTAAAATGTATATGGTTAAGCGATAATGATTGGTATAGGCTAACCATTTTTTCATAATAGCCACATTGACGCCACCTTTTCAAACAACATTCTCTAATATTTGTATACGAACGATATTCCCCCCCAGTAGGTTGGACTTTTCGACTCTCATACTATACTGAAGGACGCGTCAACCCACTTATTATAATTTTCAATAAAACATATACATTTGTATTTATTGATCTTACTCTATATTGTATAGTATACCTTAGAAATATATAACTTTGTTCTGTAAATTAATGTCATGAAAATGCCTACAAGAGAATAGCATTTCTCGCCCGGTGAAAATATACAGAATATACTTAGTTTAAACCCCTTTTGTACCGGCGATGGCTAATAAACTATTTTCTAGCTATATTTAGACGATTTTATATAGCTTAAGGAGGATCTGTGGTGGTAAAACGGTTCAGTGGGATAGTTCGAAGCCTGTTCATTATTATTTTAGCTGAATAAAGTCGTCTAATAGCTATCAGAATATAGTTAAAAAAGACGTCACCAGTACAGAAAGGGTTAATGGATGACTGTGGGGGTACTGACCAGCGATTTCCAGGGTGGCGTTCGTACTGGTGACCTCGCCCGCTGTGTTGGAGGCCACGCACCAGTAAACCCCCGCATCGTTGTCCTTCTTCGTGTGTAACACCTTCAGGAAGAACAGGTCCCCGATAGCCAGCTGTACGTGACGACCCTTGTGTAGGCTGGGGGGTGGGGGGGAGAGAGAGGGATCCATTAATATACCCTGTTCAAAATAGGTAGTCCAGAAATCGTCAACCCTAACCTCTGTAACTCAATAATGGATAGAGCCACTGGATTTTTTAGACTGGTGGGTAGAGAGGGATCCAATACTATACTCAGTTTCATTTCAGCTGACGGTAAATTGAATCCCCTTAGCAACGGAAATTTCGATACCTACTAAAACTATATTAAACTGTTATGTCTCTGCCTCGTATTAATGCCAAGTGTTCTTATTTCACAACATATACCCTGTTTCAAATAGGTAGGCCAGAAGTCGTGAACTTTAACCTCTGTAACTCAGAACGACTAGAGCAAATGGGTTGTAAGTTGCCACACCTATTCCCTGACAGACCCTTCCTAAATGGTAGAAATATTTGCTCGATTACTCTAGTCGTTTGTGAGTTATAGAGGTTAATGTTCAAGAGCTTTGGCCTATTTACTTGGAATAGGGTATAGTAAGCTGGGACAGTGAATATAATATATATTGTATTTTGCACTCTAAAGAGGGAGTGTCTTGTAGAATAAGCTTTCTCTTTGGTATAAGTTAAACCCATCTGACTTATCTATACAGTCAAGAGCATATATCGTGACGCACCCATTTGAATTAGTATCTAACGCAAACGAGACAATACAATGCTGTATTACTATACAATACTTTAAAACAACAATGTTTACACTGGTGAACTAAATATATATTTGAGTGAAGGGAATTAACCTGTTGAAACATACATCTTGTACATACAATCGTATTGTATTATCGCAAGATTTCAACCAACTTCCAGAATATTTAGAGCGTTAGTGTAAAGATTGTGTTTTCCCTCGAGTGTAAATAATAACACAAATACAAAAATATAATGTGGCCATTAAAATATAGATGTGTACAGTACTCACACAAAAGGGTGTCCATCCTTGAACCAGGTGATCTTCGGGTCTGGTCTACCCATGGCGTGACAGTTGAGGGTGGCGGGCTCATTCTTGGCCACCAGGAGGTCTGATGGGTGCTCTGTGATCACGGGGGACCGGTACTGCCCTGGGGGAGAAGAAGTGGAACAGTTTAGTGAGGGTCGTCAGATTTACAATTACTGAAGGTGTGTGTATGTGTGTTTGTGTGGAGGGAGTTTGGGAAAAAGAGCAGGTATAAAGTTAGTAAAAATAGGACTTCAGAGGCAATCAACCCAGTTGGAACAATAAGCCAGCACACCTAGGCTTGGCGCACATTGAACCACAGGCAATGCAGGTGACACAATACAGAGCAGGGCAGAAACAATAAAACATATACCGGGTATTTCATTTTAGACGTAGGCTTGCCCTGGTCTGTATCCCAATGTGCGCAACGTACCGTAATTATAAATACTTATGTGTTGATTTGTGCCCCGCTCTGTGCTACGTTGCCTGAGTTGTCTACGTATACTGTAAATGTGCACCGGGCCTAAGCCAAGCGTAGCGTCAGCACTGGAGCACCATTCCGGACTCTTACAATCGCATTTACTGCTTTCTAAAATCGTCCATCTAGAAATTTGTCTTTTCTTCATTCCCGCCGCTAATCCAGCCAGCGCTTTTTATTTAATACTTTCGTTTGCATTTTAATCTCTAGGATGTAGTGGATATTTGTTGGTCTACTTATTTATATATATATATATTTTTTCTGTTTCCTCGGTAGACTCCAACAAGCTTAAACAAATACCCCCTAGACCCTCTTTCAAGATAAATGTGTACATTTTTTGTTAGAAAAACGTCCCGGCCGAAGGCCAATTCCTTCAAAATTACAGGCTCGCTATCGCTCGCCAGGAAAAAAATCGACAGTTAAATGGTACGAATGGTCTTAATATTGAAAAAGAAATGGGCCGAAAGGTTTCAAAATCGCTAAATAAATGGAACGAAAATCTTAAAATCTCAAAACTAATGGCGCTAAACATAAGGGAGAAGACCTGGGCGAAAATGTGCAGAAAAAGCAACTACCTCCCCCTTAAAGCCGTCAACTTTGTCTAGTGTCTTTTGTGACGCACCCAGTGCGTAGCAACGTAACCTGATTGTACTCCTTGGTACTCCACTGTACCGTCACGGACCGTGTACCATGCTGGCTGCTTATATTGAGTGTGACAACGTATAACTATGTTCTTTGTATCTCTGCAAAGGTCTCGTCATTTGCTAACCAGTGGTGGGTTTTGTTTTAAGCCATGTCGAGACCTTCCATTTAATATGTAGTATCAATAGAGAAGTTGATAGATGAGATGATAGGAATTCAGAGAGAGAGAGTGAGTTAGACTTCAGAGCGAGAGGGTAGCGGTGCGCCACGCTGCCGGGGGGGTGGTTGCCAGACGTATGGACCGGTTGGCAGCCCTGCGCTTATAGCTAGGTGCGACAGGGTTGGTAGTACATTGCCGCCTGCCTATGCTGTCTGGGCTGCCCATGTTGTCGTACAGCACATTGCCTGGAGGCTCGCTGTGTGCTCTATGACCAGGTTGCCTAGAACCTTTGAGATTCTAACATCCCTTGCCCTCTCTCCCAATTTCTCACGGTTGCACTCTTTCTCTCTGACGACATTACTCTCATTTCATTCTTCTCTCTATTTAAATGCATACCCTTCCCTTGAGGTCCTAAAGGAGTTTCAGCACTCACCTCTCGTATTACTCTTAGGACAAGCATATATTTACATGTATTAGATTTAAGGGGTTAATGTGAACAGCGATCTTCTTGATGAGGATAGTTGGTGAACGTTCTACATGTTCACGAGTTATATGCCCAGCTCATCATCCAATTTGTGACTAGACTAGTGCCATGTGTAAGAGCCCGACCATGCCCAGGAGTTGTCTGTAGAGGGGCGAGGACTTAGCCTTGATTTGCCTACCGAGCCAGGAGCGACTGTAGTACCAGAGACTACAGCTCGCTCGTAGTGCCGGTATAGTAGAGTAACGTAATTTATCTGTCCTTGTGTTCTCTGCAGTCTTTTCCTGGGTTCTCGCTTTCGGTGCTGGGACTCGTTGTTCCTGTGACTTGGCCTGCTAGCTAGAACACATGGGGATGATGAGTGGGTTATATCTTTATTTTACTATGCATTGCAGCTCTCTTTAAGTTTATGTATATAACACTTTACAATACACATTACTCACACACAAGACAACACTATTAATACTTTCATGTATCAATTAACTGCACTGTCGTTTTGCTGCTGTGTCCGGAGTTCTGTTGCGTAGGGCGCATACAGACTCAGAGGGGAGACAGAGTGAGAGAAGCGAAGTAGCCTATGCGGTAGTAGGCTACCGGCGCAGTACTGTTGCCTGCAACCTTTTAGTTATTCCAAGTATAGATTCATTATTACAATAAGTGACTACTATTTATGTTCCTTCCATGTGTATTATTAGGTATCTACTGGATCATGAACATCTTGTATGCTACATGCTAGTGCATGTTAGTAGGGGACAGTTATTCTAGTGCACGCGCTTTCAAGTAGGCGTGTACATTTGTCATTTAGCATTTCACTGTCATACCTTTAGCCTGCTTCTATTCTACATTATTAGAGGCTTAATATTAACGTAGTTTCTTGAGTATTGTATTTCTTTAGTAATAACGTAACCTATAAATGTCTGAGGGAGTTTAGCCTCATAGCCTACCCCTGTTGTACACTTTCGCCGAGTTAAGGTACCTCGTTTCCCATAGACGATAACTCTGTAGGGCGTTGGTGCTTTTGTTGTCTGGAGCATATAGTATTTGGGACTGGAATCGAGCGTGTCGTTGTCACATAAGCCATTTCTGTCCTACGATCAAGAATCCCGAATATGTATTGCCGATCCAGCCGTAACAAAATGGCGACCTTGCACAAGATTCAGTAGTATCCTATCACATGTTTTTTGGAGAACTATTCTATGCTACCTAGTAGAGCTGGCTAGAATTTTCTTGCATATTGGAGGAATTTTTATTGTGTCATTATTGTATTGGTGGACTTGCAGATTGTTTCGTTGGGGGTGTCTAGAGTAGAGTCATTCAAGCATCTTTAACATTTTGTGAGTCGAGACTGCAATTAGTAATAAGCACTTCTTTTTTTTTTCTGAACAGCAATTGTATAACCAGCACTATGTCTAATGACTCATCATTTACGGGGGAGGATAACACGGTACAGCCTAGTAACCAGCAAGTACAACAGATGTTTAGGGAGGGGAGTGTTATAAGTGGAGAGAGGGATGCCCGGGCATTTTTGCAGACACCTTTGACCGAACAGCGCCTGCAGGCTATTGATTGTTACGGTCTTCGCTGTTTAGCCACGGTTTTGGGGCGGGACTGTCCTGACAGTTGGCCCAAGAAGAATTTGGTGGCATGTTTGTTGGGTGATGGCGATGGGGCGGTGGGTGGAGTGGGGTCTTGGGGGGTTCCCTCCAAGCCTCCATTCCACTCTACCCCTGAGCTGGGCCCTCAGCCAGCGAGTCTTAGCACGATGCAGCAGGAGGGTTCTCAAGGGCAAGCTGGCTTACCCGTAAACACGTCTCGGTGTGGATCCCCCATTTTGTGCTCTCCCCCCCCAGGCCTGTCTCCTGAGATGTTATTTCAGCTAGAACTAGCTAAGTTTAAGCTGCAGGAGACTCAGATACAACAGGCTAGTATAGAACGCATAGCGGTTGCTAGAATCCAAGCCAATCAGGATGCAACCAGGTACCAGGCTGAAATGGATGTCGAGAAGTCTAGAGTAGAGACCACGGGGCGTCATCTCGGTGGTGGGCACCGGGTTACAGACTCACTTTCGCATTTAATTAAGTTAGTACCCGCATTTGATGAGACAGCAGTGACTGAGTTTTTTGCTCGTTTCGAAAAGAAGTGTCGTGAGTATGACTGGCCGGAGGTTAAATGGGCAGCATTAGTTTCATCACGTCTAGTGGGTAAGGGGTTGAAAGCCTACGATGCACTGTCACTGGACGAGAGTGTAGTGTATGGACTGGTGAAGGAGGCTGTGCTCCGGGCCTACGAACTGCAACCCGAAACTTATAGATTGAAGTTCCGTGGCGTGAATAAGAAGAGCGACGTCAGTTTTATGGAGCACGCACGGGACTTAACAGATGCAGGTAATAACTGGTTTCGGTCCGAGCACGCAGAGTCGGCTGAGGAAATTAAGCAACTTTTCTATCTGGAACAGTTTTACAAATGCACTGGAACCGATCTAACGCTGAACATTAAGGAAAAATGTCCCAAGACAGTAGAGGAGGCTGCCAAGATGGCAGACCTCAGATTATCATTGATTCGTGGTTGCGGTGCCGCTCAGAGGGCTGAGTCAGGGCAGAAGGGGCGCTATACCCCACCCACCAGAGTTTTCGATAATAACAAATCCTATGACACACATAACCACACTAAATGCATTGCACCTAAT
>JBAKBP010028233.1:0-28922 GCA_037953745.1 Lithodes maja
CTACCAGTCACAATGTCAAACAGATTTGAGATATTGGTAGAGATGGAAGACGAACCAGAGGAGACCAGGCTTGTTGGGGATTCCATCCTACGAGGACAGGTCGAAGAGTTCTGCGACAGAGTCCCAAATCAACGAAAAAGATTTTGCATCCCAGGAGCTGGACTGGACGACATTGTGGAAGCCTTCGAAGATACCACAAAGGATGCAAATGAAAATACCCTTTTTGTCATCCATGCTGGTTCAAATGACGTCATGCGCACCAGATCCGAAGAGTTGATGGAGAAATATCGCAAGATGATCCAGCACTACAAAAACAAGTCAAGGAATATCATCATCTCAGGCATTCTCCCCAAGATCGACGCACCTGACAAATTCTACGACAAGGCCTTCAGCACAAATAGCCGACTAAAATATTTGTGTCTGAGGGAAGAAGTTGAATTCATCAACCTCTGGGACAACTTCTACAACCAGCCTACTCTGTTCCGCAAGGATGGCACTCATCTAAACCCTGTGGGTTCAGTACGCATGGGTCGTCAACTACACGAAGCAGTCCGCAGCCATGGATCAAAAAACGCCATCCGAGAAGAAGCAGCAGTGACATAAATCATCCAACGCCAAGAAAAAAAAAGAGGCAACCGAGGACCACCAGCGATAAGGACCGAAGACAGCGAGGACCGAGGACAGCCATGAACATAAATGTAGATCCGACAAAAACCAAAAATATTATTAAAGAGCGTTCCGTGAGTTCTAAAATAACAAATTTAAAGGTGTTCTATGCAAACGCTCGTAGCATACGCAATAAATTTTCAGATTTAGAGGAGCTAGTGTTTACAGAAAATTATGATGTGATTGGCATAACAGAATCTTGGCTCAATACAGAAGATAGAGACTTTTTAGCAGAGTATTCACTTCCCGGTTATGTAATGTTTGAGAAAAGCCGAATAAATCGAAATGGAGGTGGCGTTTTACTTTATATCAAAGAAAGTCTTAACCCTACCCTCTTGTCAAAACCTCAAATTGTGAACGTCGACGCATCTTTTGTGCTAATAAAGAATAATAAAGGTACAAAAATAATACTTGCATTAATATACAGACCTCCAGCTCAATCAGTGCAAACTGACCGAGAAATTTACGAACAAATTGCAGATGTAAGTAACTCACAAGATACCGTAATTTTTGGCGACTTTAATTTACCTGTGACCAAGTGGGGCGATACTCTTACTTCACACTCCGGATATGACTTGTATACGAAATTGCAAGAGAGTTCGCTTTATCAATTTGTTCGAACGCCAACCCGTGGTAATAACGTTCTTGACATTGTACTTGCAACAAAAGAAGAATTAATAGAGAATTTGAATGTTGGTGATGAATTCAGTAACAGCGACCATCGTACGATAACTTTCACTTTAAAGTTTACTAGTAACGAACCAAATAGTAGCATCGAAAAAGTCCCTAATTTCAAGAAAGCAAACTTCCATAAACTTAGAGCTATGTTTAAAGAAACTGACTGGAGCTTTTTAATTCACAATAACGACATAAATACATCTTGGAAGTTATTCGAAGCCACTTACCTAAAAGCAGTGCAAGACTGCATACCATCGAAAATACGGCGTCCAGGCCATAATAATAAGCCCAAATGGTGGAATAAAGATATTTCAAACTGCCTGCTTGCTAAAAAATTTGCTAATGATAGATTAAAATCCTCACAAAATGACGAAGAACGGCTGAAATTTGTAGAGCTACGACGCAAAGCCAAAAAGTTAATTAAGCAAAGTAAAAAGACCTTAGAGTTACATATTGCGAATCAAAGTAAAACAAACCCGAAAGAATTCTATATTTAGATCAGAAAGAAAAAAGTAGTTACTTCAACTGTTGGACCGTTAGTCGATGAAAATGGAGAATACACCAAAGACGAACTACAAATGAGTAATGCCCTCAATACCTTCTTTGCATCAGTTTTTACAACAGAAGACCTCAGTGATATCCCTACACCATCGCCGATTCAGATTGATAATTCAGATGTTCTAAGCAATATCACCGTTACAGAGAGAGAAGTATTGAATTGTTTAGATAAACTCAAGGTAAATAAAACGCCAGGACCTGATACAATCTCGCCTAGAGTTCTAAAGGAAGCTAAGGATGAGCTCTCCAAACCACTGACATTACTATTCAATAAATCCTTGCAGTCTGGAACTATGCCCGATCAGTGGAAGCTAGCCAACGTAACACCGATATTCAAAAAAGGCAGCAAATCCCTACCCAGTAACTATCGTCGAATTAGCTTAACCTCAGTTGTATGTAAAATGCTAGAAACGGTCATACGAGACAGACTCGTAAATCACTTAGAGGAAAATAACATACTTAAAGATACTCAACACGGCTTTCGTAAAAAACGTTGCTGTTTAACAAACCTCTTAGACTTCTTCCACGATATCCTCAACCTCTACGATGAGAGTAAAGCTGTAGATATTATATACCTTGATTTTCAAAAGGCCTTTGACAAAGTTTCCCACAAACGTTTACTGCTAAAACTAAAAGCGCATGGAATACAAGACGGTGTGTTGAAATGGATAGAAAATTGGCTCAGCGACAGAAAGCAAAGAGTAGTCATAAACGGTAAGGCATCTAAATGGACCAATGTAAGTAGCGGGGTACCCCAGGGATCGGTACTAGGACCAATTCTCTTTCTAATTTACATCAACGACATAGATGAGGGTCTCACCTGTACAATCTCAAAATTTGCTGACGATACAAAAATTGCAAATATCGTACTCTCAAAAGAACAAGTTGTCGATATGCAACACAATCTAGATAAATTGTCATGTTGGGCCCAAATTTGGCAAATTAGTTTCAATGCGGATAAATGTAAAGTACTACATATCGGATACCTAAATGAGAAAGCAAACTATTCGATGAATGGCACTCAGCTTAAGAATGTAAACAGAGAAACCGATCTGGGAGTAACAATATCGAGTAACCTAAAACCGAGTCAACAATGTTCAGAAGTTGTTAAGAAGGCAAACAAAATAATTGGCTTTATAGGCAGGTCATTTGAGCATAAATCCAAAGAAGTTATCCTAACCCTTTACAATTCCTTAGTCCGCCCTCTTCTGGAATACTGCGTTCAATCCTGGTGCCCTTATTACCAAAAAGATATAAACAAGCTAGAACGAGTTCAACGTAGAGTTACCAAAATGATACCTAGCCTAAAGAACAAACCATACGAAGAGCGTCTTAGAGAATTAAATCTATTTCCTTTAACCCAGCGCAGATTAAGAGGTGACTTAATTCAAGTGTTCAAAATCATCAAAGGCATCGACAATATGAACTGTAGTAGTAAGTACTTCACTATCGACCAATCTAATTACACGCGGAGAACGGTTGCAAAATTATTGGTAAATCTTTTAACTCGCACGAATCTAAGAATTTCTTCTTCAATCGAGTTGTCAACTTGAGGAATGGGCTTCCCCGAAACGTTATAGACTGCATCACCGTGATTCATTTAAACTCCGCTAGACAAATATCTCGCATCAAACCCGCGACTGACTGCGTTTGTAAATGAATAACTTTATTTTATCCCCCCCTCAGTTACTAACCCATATGTCCCCTACTAACTTCCTAATCCTGCCACGGACATTAGTTCCAGGGCAGTAATTCCTTTCCAATGTTCCTTACCCACATCTAAACCACTGTTTGGACACTTGATCCTCAGTGTTTTGGAGGAGAAGCAACCTAGAAGGGTCACTAGATCTGTTGTTGCTTGATTTCCTTTGTACTCCTTTGTACTCCTTTGTACTATAGATCAGGCAGGGAAGTGGTGGTGAACAGGAGTGAATGGAGAATGCTTGTGAATAGTTGAGTGAACACGTGATCATTTGGAGTAAGGGTCGGGACGCAAGTTCGACTAGATAATAGTCCATCAGGCGCCTGGCCCGGGGGGACGATTAATATGAAGGGTGTGCCTGGAAGTGTGGTGGGAGGGCTTGTGGCTTTGACTCCGCTGCATGTCTGCCTGCCGAGATCGGAACCTCTCCGGGTGGTCAGGGGCCGGGGGAGTGCTGGAGCGACCTTGGTAATCCTGGTCTCTGGGTCTTCTCCTGGGTGACCTGGATGTGTGTAAGTTTGTGTTTTTTATCTGTGTTTATTTTTTGTTTTATGTTGTTTTTGTGTTTTTCCTGTTCTTTGCTCTGTCTTGAGTCGGCTACCCCCAAAATGGGGATTGGTCCTGAGCATATTAGATAGATAGATAGATAGATAGATAGATAGATTTATCTCATCGTTATTATAGTTTTTCGTTACTTATTCTCTCTTATTGTTATAATGGTCTCTCGTTACTTACTTCTAACTGTTATTATAATGTTTCGTTTCTTATGTTCTTTCATTGTTATTATAGTCTTTCGTTACTTTATTTTTCTCGTTATGATAGGCTTTCGTTATTGTTCTTCCTTCATTGTTCTCGTCTTTCCCTCCCCTTTCCCACTCTGATGGCACAACCATCACTTCTTCCTCTGACAAAGCTAAACTCTTCGCTCAAACTTTTGCTAGAAACTGCACCTTGGATGATTCCGGTGCTATTCCTCCCTCTCCGCCCTCCTCTCTCTTACTTATGCCTAATATCCTAATCTCTTCTAAAGATGTACTTTCTACCCTCTCTGGGCTTAACACTAATAAGGCGTACGGTCCGGACGGTGTTCCTCCTGTTGTTCTCAAAAACTGTGCTTCTGTGCTGACTCCCCGCCTAGGCAAACTCTTTCGTCTCTGTCTATCCTCTAACGTCTTCCCTTCATGCTGGAAGTTTGCTCACATTCAACCTGTCCCAAAGAAGGGTGACCGCTCTCAACCCTCCAACTATCGTCCAATTGCTCTTATCTCTTGTCTTTCTAAATTTTTGAAACTATTCTTGCTTCCAAATTTCTTAAGCATTTCTCTTCTCATAATCTACTCTCAGATTGCCAGTATGGCTTCCTTAAGGGTCGCTCTACTGGTGATCTTCTTTCATATCTTACTAACTCTTGGTCATCCTCCTTTCGGGACTTCGGTGAGACTTTTTCTATTGCACTAGACATATCGAAAGCCTTCGATAGAGTCTGGCATAAATCTTTAATTTCTAAACTACCCTCCTTCGGTTTCTATCCCTCCATCTGTGCCTTTGTCTCTAATTTCCTTTCCGGCCGTTCCATAGCCGCGGTTGTGGACGGCCATTGTTCACTTCCTCACCCTATAAACTCCGGTGTTCCTCAGGGCTCTGTCCTATCTCCTATTCTCTTTCTAATTTTTATAAATGATCTCCTTAACTGTACCTTAATTCCCATCCATTCATACGCAGACGACTCAACCTTACACTACTCCATTAGTTTTTCAGAACGCCCCAGCCAGCAATCCCTCAACGACAAACGTAATGAAGCCATAGAACTCTTAAATTCTGATCTAAATACTATTTCCAATTGGGGCAGAGAAAACCTTGTTAACTTTAATGCTTCCAAAACCCAATTTCTCCATCTATCTACCCGTCAGGATCTCCCAGCGGACTATCCCTTATTCTTCAACAATACAAAAATCAACTCTTCATCTTCTCTCAATATTTTTGGTGTCTCTTTTTCTTCTGCTCTCATTTGGAAGGACCATATTACCAGTCTTGCTAAGGCAGCCTCCCAGAAGCTGGGTGTGCTCAACCGCCTTCGGGGGTTCTTTTCCCCTGCACAGCTTCTTGCTCTGTACAGGGGAATAGTGCGCCCTTGTATTGAGTATTGTTCACATGTGTGGGGAGGTTCCTCTCACACTGCTCTCCTAGACAAAGTTGAAAGGAAGGCCTTTCGTATCATTAACTCCCGTCCACTCACCAACTCTCTGCAATCTCTCTCTCTCCGCCGCAATGTTGCATCTCTCTCGCTATTCTATCGCTACTATAATAATCAGTGTTCCTCAGAGCTATCCCAGTGCATACCACCTCCTTTACGTAGGGCACGTGGTACCCGTCTTGCAACTCAATCCCACCCCTACTCTGTGCAACTCTCCAACCCAAGAGTGAAACGTTACTCTCAAACTTTCTTCTACTCAACAGCTGAGCTCTGGAACTCTCTCCCAGAATCAGTCTTTCCCTCTTCCTATGACTTAAATTGCTTCAAACTCCGTGTGTCCAGGCATTTTGGCTCGAACGTCCCTTGATTTTGGCCCTGTCACTCTTTCAACTATGGGGGAGGCACTCGCTATAGGCAGTTATGCCTTTTGCCTCCCTTAATCACATAGAAAACAAAAAATTATTTTAGTATTTAGTTAATGTTCTTCTCTCATTGCTATTATAGTATTTCGTTACTGTATTGTTCCCATTGTTATGATAGGCTTTCGTTATTTGTCTTCTGTCATTGTTATCATAGTTTTTCGTTACTTCTTTCTTTGATGTCCCTCCTCTTATTTCTCCTCCTTCTCCCTCTATTCTTCCTCTGATATCCTTAGGGGGAGACTGGCCGTTTGTTTGGTCCATTAATGCATATATTTTTATTATTATTTATTTATATATTATTATTATTATATTTATATTATTTATTCATATATTTTTAAAGTGTTCTAGCTTGACCTCCATCAAACACCCCCTAGACCTCCCTTCAAGATAAATGTGTACATTTTTCGGTAGAAAAATGTCCCGGCCGAAGGCCGATTCCTCTTAAAATTGCAGGGACGCTATCGCTCGCCAGGAAATAATCGACACCTAAATGGCACGAAATGTCTTAAAATTGACAACGAAATGGGGCGAAAGGTGTTAAAATCGCCAAACTAATAATCTCAAAACTAGTGGGGCTAAACATTAGGGAGAAGGGGGTCCAGAAAAACGGTCTGTCTCCCTTTAACTATAGAGTTCCACGTTGCAGCTTTGGGGTAAGATACTCAAAACAATACCCCGTTTTATCTCCTCCTGATCGTTCTAGCCTAAATAGCGACTTAGTAAATCTAGGGCCATGAATGACAAAGAGAGAGAGAGAGAGAGAGAGAGAGAGAGAGAGAGAGAGAGAGAGAGAGAGAGAGGCAAAAGAAGAAGAAGAAGAAGAAATCAGTACAGGGTAATATATTGTATGGTGTTCTAGTTGTCCTGAGTATGAAGAATGTATGACTTCATGGACGAGGATTGCGCTGTTAATTCTTTGGTTTGTTATGCCTCTCCCCTTGCCGTATGTTAAGGGGGTACTACTCTCTTTTTCTGGACCCCCGTCTCCCTCATGTTTAGCATATTAGTTTTGAAATTTTAAGACGTTCGTTCTTTTAGTTTGGCGATTTTGAGACCTTTCGCCTATTTTTTGTTGTCTCAATATTAAAACATTTCGTGCCCTTTAGGTGCCATTTTTTTCCTGGCGAGCGATAGCAAGCCTCTAATTTTAGAGGGAACCGGCCTTCGGCCTGGAGATTTTTCTACCGAAAAATGTACAAATTTATCTTGAAATAGAGTCTAGGGGTTGTTTTTCTAAGCTAGATGGAGGTCTAGCGAGGTAACTCAAACATTAATTAATTAATAAATATATAGACCAAAAACCAAGCAGTGCCCTATTAAAGTATATTGGAGTATCCCGGCCCAGTACTCCTGGTCCTGGCAGAGCATAATGTGGTGGCGGCTACAGTTGCTGGAAGGATATAGCCGGAACATCAGCTCTTTATATGCTGTCTGTTTCTTTTGATTCCCCTCCTTCCTCCTCCTTTTCCCCTCCTCCTCACTCCTCCTCCCCCTACCCCTCCTTTCCCCCCTCCTCCCCCCCACCCCCTTCACTCTTCCCTCCTCCTCCTCCTCTTTTCTTAACAGCCAGCGGATGATAGCTGTTAAACCCGCCGGGAGGAAATAGCATGATGTTATGGTAGTGTGCATATATGTGTGCATGTGTGTGTGTGTGTGTGTGTGTGTATGTGTGTGTGTGTGTGAGTGATTGGAGAGAGATAGAGAGGGAGAGAATGTTGCATGTATACACAAATGCAATTGATACCCGAATGCACGGCTGCAGAAAACATGCAAGCAAAGTTATTATGACAGGACATGGCGAGAGCGTTGATGCAAAATGTTCACTATTTCACAAATTTGATGGCGAGTGATGGGAGGTAGTGTACGTTGCTATTGACGAGACAGACAGACATACGGACAGACAGACAGACAGGCTTACAAACATATACAGGGAATGATAGACGAGCACACAGACACACATAGCTGCTACCTAGATATATAGATAGATAGAGAGAGAGAGAGAGAGAGAGAGAGAGAGAGAGAGAGAGAGAGAGAGAGAGAGAGAGTATAACCATTTTGTTAGATCATCTTCAGAATTCACTCTTTGATATCAAGATACCTTCATCAGTTGAAATATAACTAATTGTTCTTCCATTTAGGAAGGGTCAGCCAGGGATTTGGTGTGGACATTTACAGTTTATTTACTCCAGCCCTTTTTGAGTTATAGAGGTTTGGGTTCACGATTTCTGGCCTACGTAATTGAAACAAGGCATCTGATATATGTCATGATCCAATATTCAGTGTTGTTGTCGTATATGAAACAAATTTCAATATCAAACGTGTTTTTTCTTATTTTAAAGATACCAACGTCAACATGGAAGCCGCATTTGTCGATTATTAACCCATACTGTACCGGTGTCCTTGTATTCTGGGAACTATTGGACGATTTTCAGCTTAGGAAGGACGTCTGCCAATAAAAAGGGGACAGACTATCTCAATTCATCCTTTCATCTACCATACGTCCTTACTAAACTTAATGCAATCCTCAACATGTAGCTAAAATCAAATAACAAAAGCCGTCGCCGGAACAGAAGGGGTTAACGGCCTTATTGTGTTTGTATATTCTGACGACTTAACCCTTTGAAGATCCGATGACGCATTTCTTTCCTGTTTTCTGCCTATTAATTGACGATTTCATTCAGATTAGCAAGGTTATATGGAAATCAAGGGTTAATTGAGATGGTCTTTATCCTTATCATTCCCACAGATCCTTCCTAATGTGAATGAATTCGTCTAAATGATAGCCAGAGTAAAGGGTGAATGTGCATCATAATTTTGAAAGGGTTAAGGGGGGATGGTTCACTTTTCGGTCGAATTTTGCATGTATTCAGTATTTTTCTAGTTTCCTCCCTAGACCTCCATCAAATTAAAAAAAAATCATCCTTTAGATCCCCCTTCTAGATTAATTTGTACATTTTTCGGTAGAAAAATGTCCCGGCCGAAGGCCGATTCTTCCAACATTGCTCACTATCGTTCGCCAGGGAAATAATCGACACCTAAATAGCACGAAAGGTCTAAATATTGACGAAAAAGGGTACGAAAGGTCTTATAATCGACTAACTAATGGGGCAAACATCTTAACATCTGAAAATTAATGGGGCTAAACATGAGGGAAAAGTGGTCCAGAAAACCGGCCCATCCCCCCATAAGTACAAACATAATGCTTGCATTAATATACAGACCTCCAGCTCAATCAGTGCAAACTGACCGAGAAATTTATGAACAAATTGCAGATGTAAGTAACTCACAAGATACCGTATTTTTTGGCGACTTTAATTTACCTGTGACCAAGTGGGGCGATACTCTTACTTCACACTCCGGACATGACTTGTATGCGAACTTGCAAGAGAGTTCACTCTATTAATTTGTTCGATCGCCGACCCGTAGTAATAACGTTCTTGACCTTGTACTTGCAACAAAAGAAGAATTAATAGAGAATTTGAATGTTGGTGATGAATTCAGTAACAGCGACCATCGTACAATAACTTTCACTTTAAAGTTTACTAATAACGAACCAAATAGCAGCATCGAAAAAGTCCCTAATTTCAAGAAAGCAAACTTTCATAAACTTAGAGCTATGTTTAAAGAAACTGACTGGAGCTTTTTAATTAACAATAACGACATAAATACATCTTGGGAATTATTCGCAATCACTTACCTAAAGCAGTACAGGACTGCATACCATCAAAAATACGGAGTACAGGTCTTAATAATAAGCCCAAATGGTGGAATAAAGATATTTCAAACTGTCTGCTTGCTAAAAAGTTTGCTAATGATATATTAAAATCCTTACAAAATGACGAAGAATGGGTGACATTTGTAGAGCTACGACGCAAAGCCAAAAAGTTAATTAAGCAAAGTAAAAAGACCCTGGAGTTACATGTTGCCAATCAAAGTAAAACAAACCCGAAAGAATTCTATAGTTATATCAGAAAGAAAAAAGTAGTTACTTCAACTGTTGGACCGTTAGTCGATGAATATGGAGAATACACCAAAGACGAAGTACAAATGAGTAATGCCCTCAATACCTTCTTTGCATAAGTTTTTACAACGGAAGACCTCAGTGATATCCCTACACCATCGCCGATTCAGATTGATAATTCAGATGTTCTAAGCAATATCACCGTTACAGAGAGAGAAGTATTGAATTGTGTAGATAAACTCAAGGTAAATAAAACGCCTGGACCTGATACAATCTCACCTAGAGTCCTAAAGGATGCCAAGGATGAGCTCTCTAAACCACTGACATTGCTATTCAATAAATCCTTGCAGTCTGGAACTATGCCTGATCAGTGGAAGCTAGCCAGCGTAACACCGATATTAAAAAAAAGGCAGCAAATCCCTAGCCAGTAACTATCGTCCAATTAGCTTAACCTCAGTTGTATGTAAAATGCTAGAAACACTCATAAGAAACAGACTCGTAAATCACTTAGAGGATAATAACATACTTAAAGATACTCAACACGGCTTTCGTAAAAAACGTTCCTGTTTAACAAACCTCTTAGACTCCTTCCACGATATCCTCAACCTCTACAATGAAGAAAAGCTGTAGATATTATATACCTTGATAAAGTTCCCCACAAACGTTTACTGCTAAAACTAAAAGCGCATGGAATACAGGACGGTGTGTTGAAATGGATAGAAAATTGGCTCAGCAACAGAAAGCAAAGAGTAGTCATAAACGGTAAGGCATCTAAATGGACCAATATAAGTAGCGGGGTACCCCAGGGATCGGTACTAGGACCAATTCTCTTTCTAATTTACATCAACGACATAGATGAGGGTCTCACCTGTACAATCTCAAAATTTGCTGACGATACAAAAATTGTAAATAGCGTACTCTCAAAAGAATAAGTTGACGATATGCAACACAATCTAGATAAGTTGTCATGTTGGGCCCAAATTTGGCAAATGAGTTTCAATGCAGATAAATGTAAAGTACTACATATCGGATAGCAAAATGAGAAAGCAAACTATGTGATGAACGGCACTCAGCTTAAGAATGTAAACAGAGAAACCGATCTGGCAGCAACAATATCGAGCAAACTAAAACAGAGTCAACAATGTTCAGAAGTTGTTAAGAAGGCAAACAAATTAATTGGCTTTATAGGCAGGTCATTTGAGCATAAATCCAAAGACGTTTTCCTAACCCTTTACAATTCCTTAGTCCGCCCTCTTCTGGAATACTGCGTTCAATCCTGGTGCCCTTATTACCATAAAGATATAGACAAGCTAGAACGAGTTCAACGTAGAGTTACCAAAATGATACCTAGCCTAAAGAGCAAACCATACGAGGAGCGTCTTAGAGAATTAAATCTATTTTCTTTAACCCAGCACAGATTAAGAGGCGACTTAATTCAAGTGTTCAAAATCATCAAAGGCATCGACAATATGAACTGTAGTAAGTACTTCACTATCGAACAATCTAATTACATGCGGGGAAACGGGTGCAAAATTATTGGTAAATCTTTTAACTCACAAGAAGCTAAAAATGTCTTCTTCAATCGAGTTGTCAACTTATGGAATGGGCTTCCCCGAGATGTTATAGACTGCAGCAACGTTGATTCATTTAAACTTCGCCTAGACAAATATCTCGCATCAAACCCGCGACTGACTGCGTTTGTAAATGAATAACTTTATTTTATCCTCCCCTCAGTTATTAACCCATCTGTCACCTACTAACTTCCTAATCCTGCCACGGACATTAGTTCCAGGGCAGTAGTTCCCTTTCCAATGTTCCCTTACCCACTCTAAACCACTGTTTGGACACTTGATCCTCAGTATTTTGGAGGACAAGCAGCCTAAAAGGGTCACTAGACTGGTGTTGCTTGATTTCCTTTGTACTTCTTTGTACTCCTTTGTAGTCCTTTGTAGTCCTTTGTAAGTAACTACGAGGCTGGACCCAGATTCACTAACGGTCGTAGCGTGCGATGTCGTACAGCAACCTACGATCGTTCCTAAGGGAGTGCGGAAGGTGTATTCACGAACGCATTCGTTGAGCTCCCTTACGGCTCCCTTTCGGTTATTTTCACCGAGGCTTCTCTTGACCAATCAGGCGCTTGGCCTTTGTAAATAAACAACATGTCACCCACACCGAAGCGCCAAGAAGAACCTAATATACTTTAATTTATGAGCTTGTCATTGTTTAGCATGGCTAATTCGATCCACCACAGCCAGCAGGAAGAAGAATAGAGTATCTTGTGAATTGATGATAATAAATTAGCCTAGCTAGGCTACAGGGAAGCACTGTTAGTGGCCCAAGTTAAAGGATTGTCGACGGATTGATCATTGATAATCATATGTTAGGCTAGTTGGGAGTGTATTATTTATACCTTAACCACAGTATATTGTTCTACTTTACCATGTCTACACCTAGACAGGGCGAGCAAACCAAAATGCCAGACTTTACTATGTCTATGCCTACACAGGCAGTTCTAGCCAAGCCAAAATGCCAGACTTAGCCTAGACCTAATTTTTCAAAATAGGCCTAGGGTAATATTTTTGTATTCACAACACCTCAAGGCCTATCTACCTTTTCAAAATAGGCCTAGCATAGGCCTCCTCAATCTATTATCCAACAGTTGGCCATGGGAAATAATGATAGGTTGAGGGGGGCTTTGTCCCCCTCACCTCCCATGACTTATTGCCATCATCAAATATATTACCAGCATGGGACTAATAACAGCTAGTTAACAATGAGGACGGTACGCCTGCAAACACCATCTTTACCTTCTAGGCTTCTACTTTACTATGTTTAGGCTACACCAAGCTAGGCATTGCTAGCCTAACCAAAATACCATACGTAGGCCTAACTTTTCTAGCCTAAATAGCCCTAACTTTTTCAAAATACACCTAGGTTATATCCTAGGCTAGGCTAAACAAAAATATTCACAACACCATATAGGCTAGCCTATTATTTTTTGTTTAGGCTATGCCTAGGGTAATTCTTTTCATAATTTTGTTCCTGTGATACTTTCAAATTTGTTGAGTAAATAGGCTACCCTAATCTAACCCAGCTAGGCATTGCTAGCCTAACCAAAATACCATACATAGGCCTAACTTGTCTAGCCTAAATAGCCCTAACTTTTTCAAAATAAACCTAGGTTATATATAGCCTAGGCTAGGCTAAACAAAATTATTCACACAGCGTTTATTATTTATTCATTTTTTAGGCTAGGCCTACGGTAATTCTTTTCATCATTTTGTTCCTGTGATACTTTCAAATTGGTTGAGGAATAGGCTACCCTAATCTAACTCAGAGGTGGTGGGGAGTTGGAATAAAACATTTCCGCAATAAATGAGGGTTAAAATCTACTAATGGTAGGCTAAGTGTTGTCGCAGCACATGAATTTGTGCATCAATTAACCTAGACTAGGTCTAGGCTGGCATATGTAGGCTATTCATAGCTTAATTCGGCCTGTCATAAGACATTAAGGATACAAATATATTCATACTTTGTATTAAATGCCTTAATGGTGTTGTAAACACAAGTTAACAATCATATTGCGCTATTATTGCCTCAATAATGACTTAGTGTGTCATAAAGAGCTATACTGCAGACGAATTTGTTATGGTCGCGGGTTGTGTTATCGATAAATTTTGTGTACCTATATCCGGGTCAAATTCATGTAAGGGTGGTCTGGACCACCCTTTGCGAAAGGGAATTTTAGGGGCTTCCTACGATCAAAGATGGCCGCTACGACGCTTCGTGAATACCAGCGTTGAGACGTAAGGGAACGCTAAGGGAGTTTTCGGATCGTACGACCGTTAGTGAATCCACCTGCTGGTGTTGGAAGCGTGCCCTCGCGTGATGACGCCTTAAGGTCAGATGGATCGTTTTTCTGGTCCCCCTTCTTCCTCGTGTTTAGCCTCATTAGTGTTCACAGTTTAAGACGTTCGGCTGATTAGTTTGGCGATTTTTAGATCTTTCCTCCCATTTCGTTGTCAATATTAAGACTTTTCGTGTCATTTAGGTGTCGATATTTTCATGGCGAGCGATAGCAAGCTTCTAATTTAAGAGGAACGCCTTCGGCCGGGATATTTTGCTATCGAAATATGTACACATTTATCTTGAAAGAGGGTCTTGGGTGGGCAATTTTTTACTCTTCATGGAGGTCTAGGGAGGAAACTAAAACAATAATAAAAAGATTCTTAAATGAACCAGTAATACGCCCATACCTCCTTAACCCTGTCTGTACCGGCGACGTCATTTGTATTGTATTCTAGCTGTATTCTAGCTGTATTTAGACGATTGTGTGCAGGTTAAGAAGGGTTTGTGGTAGTAAAAACGGTTAAGTCAGATAGTTCGAAGCCTGTTAATTGCTGGAGGCCCTTTGCAAACTGAATACAATCGTTTAATATTAGCCAGAATATAGTGAAAAATACATCGCAGTAAAGAAAGGGTTAAGAGGGGAAGGGTATTAATCAATATATTTAATTCGCTTATTTGTTTTTCCTTCTTATACCTCCATCGAACTTAATAGATTACCCTCAAGATCCCCCTTCGAGATATATTTGTAATTGTCCTGGCCGAAGGTCGGATCCTTCTAAGTTACAGGTTCGCTATCGCTCGACCGGAAAAAAACCCGACGCATAAATGTGAAAAAAGGGTCCTAACCCTTTCAAGCTCTGACGCGTTTTAGCAGTTTTATTTTGGCTATCATTAGACGATTTTATGCAGCTTAGGAAGGATCTGTGGGTGTTAAAAGGGTAAATACTATCTCAATCAACCCTTTAATTTCCATATACCGTTACTAATCTGAATAAAATCGTCTAATAGTAGCCAGAAAAAGAACTGAAACGCGTATTGGAGCTTGAAAGGGTTAAAATCGCCAAACTAATCAGGCGACTGTCTTAAAATACCATAAATAATGGAGCTATAAGTAAATGTCATCACTAATGGAGCTATAAGTAAATGTCATAAATAATGGAGCTATAAGTAAATGTCATAACTAATGGAGCTATAAGTAAATGTCATAACTAATGGAGCTATAAGTAAATGTCATAACTAATGGAGCTATAAGTAAATGTCATAACTAATGGAGCTATAAGTAAATGTCATAACTAATGGAGCTATAAGTAAATGTCATAACTAATGGAGCTATAAGTAAATGTCATAACTAATGGAGCTATAAGTAAATGTCATAACTAATGGAGCTATAAGTAAATGTCATAACTAATGGAGCTATAAGTAAATGTCATAACTAATGGAGCTATAAGTAAATGTCATAACTAATGGAGCTATAAGTAAATGTCATAACTAATGGAGCTATAAGTAAATGTCATAACTGATGGAGCTATAAGTAAATGTCATAACTAATGGAGCTATAAGTAAATGTCATAACTAATGGAGCTATAAGTAAATGTCATAACTAATGGAGCTATAAGTAAATGTCATAACTAATGGAGCTATAAGTAAATGTCATAACTAATGGAGCTATAAGTAAATGTCATAACTGATGGAGCTATAAGTAAATGTCATAACTAATGGAGCTATAAGTAAATGTCATAACTAATGGAGCTATAAGTAAATGTCATAACTAATGGAGCTATAAGTAAATGTCATAACTAATGGAGTTATAAGTAAATGAGAAAAGGGGGTCCAGAAAAAACAAACGTCCCTTTAAGGTTAATTATAATGAACTGAACAACACTTGAGTTCAAATATATCTTTAACCTGGGTATTATGTTATTTGCAATTAATCCTTTCCAGAAAATGATGTTTATATTTAATTGTAGCTAATATTTGACGGTATAACTAAGATTGGTAAATATATTTCAGTCAAAGGGTTTCATAATGTATCGACGAAATCCGTCAATAACACAAGCTTAACCCTTCCTACCCGGTCTGCCTTAGGTAAGGACAGCACGAAAGAAGGGCCGCTACCCGGTATGCCTTATCTAAGGCATTAGCTTAATACCCTAATTAAGCTTGGTCCGAACGTCGTGCGTATGACTTATGTCAACAAACCCAAGCGTTCGTCACCGCACCTCCGAAAACAAGAAGGAGAAGACTCCTCAATGTTATTGTTCTGACGTCATGACGAAATTAGTGTCTAAAAAGCCCCCATATTGGCAATATCTCTGCAATATTGGCTCCACTGAAATCGTCAACACAACTGAACCAGTTGACTTACAGAGCTCTACTCAATGCCAAAATACAGATTGAAAACCACACTACAATTATAGATGAGTGGGAAAGTTCTAGCAGTGAAAATAAACATAAATATGGTAGCCTAGGCCTAGACGTTTTTCAGCCATATCGCCCGGGTAGGGGCGACCGTCATTTGGTAAGACAGCCCGGGGAGGAAGGGTTAAACATTACCACTTAGAGTCAGTAGGCTAAAAATGATCCCTCGGGTAACATAACTCCTTCAATATATTTGGGTATTGTTATATTCAGGGGAGCCCAATTAAGTTACTTATGTCATAATATTAGGGGGTGTTTTGAGATTTAATTGTATCTAAAATAACTTATTCAATGTCCATCACTAAGCTATTTTACTAGACTGTTAGTGTTAACTTCCGATGGAAATACTTCATAGCTTGTACACATCTAACTGAGAAATAAGGCCCTATCATTCTCATTATCATCAGTGGAAATACAGCTTCATCTGGAACAAGCGGAAAGAATTAAGTTAAACGCGAATCACTGTTAATTAACTTAAGGGGGAGGACCTGCTATTTTTCTCTCCGTTTTTCTCTTTTTATGGCTTGTATCTATTCGGCCCCATTCAGCCTACTGTTTTAAGACGTTATCCCAATCCAGGTGTAAATTTCTTCCTGACGAGCGATAGCGAGCCATCATTGCATGGAGAAACCGGAGACATTTTTCTATCGAAAAATGTACACATTTATCCTGCTGTCAAACACATTTATAAAAATATGATCTCTCGCTACCGCTCGCCAGGAAAAGATCGACACCTGGATGGGGTTTAACGTCTTAAAACAGTAGGCTGAATGGGGCCGAATGGATACAACCCAGAGAGAGAGAGGGAGAGAGAGAGATAATAAAGAACACGAGGTTGGCCCCCTTAATCAACGACAGTCTTGTAAGAACCGGGAACTGACACCAGGGACACAATTTCGATAAAAAAATGAAAACCATGTGGAAAAAACACAAATAAAACATGCTCATCTCTAGAAAGAAGGATAACAAATATGAAAGTGATAATGAGGATGTTTACAATTTTGATAATACTCATACTAATAATACTAACGCTACTACTATTACTACACTACTACTACTACTACTACTACAACTACTACTACTACTACTACTACTACTACGACTACTACTACTACTTTTTCAAAAAGACCACTCAGCCTGTGCATCCCCTCTATGGACCCTAAATAAGGTCAGAACAGTCATCAATGCGCCCGACTTGGTTGTCGTTCAGCTACTTCCTATTCCGGGGTAAGCACTTAGACTCATCATCGTGGATTACTACTACTACATTGATTTATATTTTATATTTTTCATACATTTACTACTACCACCACCACTTCCACCACCACCACCACCACTACCTTATATTTAATATTGTACACATATTTTATTTCACAAGCATCAGACACTACTATTCTACACCATGCAACTTCAATCCATTCTCCTTCCTATGCGACCCTCTGCCACTGCTGCCTCGTAGTCCACTTCTGCCACCGTCACTGGTTGTGGTGCAGATCATCTTGTTCCCCGCAGGCATAGTAGTGCTGATCTGAGCAATGAGAAAGATAGATGGCACCTCATCCAGGCTACGACGTGGCTCCTAGGCTGTTGCTTCTTCTCTGCGATGATCTCTGCTAGCCTTGGATAGAAGCACTGGGCCCTGGGTCCCATCCCTCCAGATGTGGTGAAGACTAGTGGGGTAAAGCTGCCATGTTCGACATTTAAGATCCTTTCCCCATATGCCCTGGCCTTCTCTTGTTCGTTCCTCTTGTGTGCAGCATCCAGAGGCAGCTCGCTGTAGCTGTGGGCCATTGGGTCAAATACTCTTATGTCAAAGAACGCTCGCTGTGCATTTGTCCAAAAGCCTCTTGCACTAACATCCAATCTTGCTTCATTGGATGTGTTGGCCGTCCTGTGCTGCATGATCTCTCCACCCAAGGGAATGAGTGATGGTTCGCTCACCACATCTCTACACACCTCCCTGAGCATGTTCGCCGTTACATCTCTTACTTCATCGTGCCTGATGCTGATGAATCCTCCTTTCTTACATAACATGGAGTGGTCTGCATCGTTGTTGGTTCCACAAACGCATCGATCGGGCAGTCCTTCAATCGGCCAATCATACCTCAGTGCAATAGCATCATTAAATTCTTGTTTGTTAAGATTGAAGCCTTTTGCCTTGATTGGTAGTGTTGTCAGCCAATTTGAAGCACCCGTTTCTTGTGCTATTTGTAGTTTTCTTGTTTGTCTCGGGTGAAGTTGTCCCATCAATTGTGCCAGGTAATTTTTCTGTGAGTTTTGCCTCTCTGATATGATGGTCTTCTGATGTTGTAGATGTCCGCCTGGTCTACTTCACCATCAGAATCTTGCGCTACGATACGGTCAGTGAGAGATCCTGTTATCTTTACCGAGTTCTGGTATTCCGTTGTCGCCCTCTTCACTGGGTTGATGATTCCCATCCCTCCCAACCTAGAAGGCAGTGTGAGCAGGTCCCTCTCTGTAGCATTCGGGGTGTGCGACTTTATCCATGCTGGGATGAGTTTGTCTCTGATGGCATCTTCCAGCGGTTGAAGTAATGCGCTCACACTTGAACCGGTTCGCATCAAGTAGGTCCAGCGATGTTTGACCCCTTATGTGAATGCCGAATACGCGGCCTGTGGTTCCGTCTTTGCAATATTGGCCAGTTTCTCAATTTCTTTTACCCATTCTCTGACCTTCTCCTCTATGTATTTGTTCTTGAAATCTTCCGTGCCGATCACCGCTCCAAGGTGACGCTGTCCGTCCTTCGGTACGACCACTTCACTACCGCTGAAAGCTTCTACTGCACTTTCATAATGTTCTGGTTTTACAATTAGTATTGACTTTCTGGCATTTGGATGGTACCCTATTTCTGGTCCTACCTTTGATATTTGCTCCCACCAGTGCTTGAGATTGTTGACTTTTCCCACTCCAGTGAGATCGTCTGCATAGGCCACCTGCTTGACTTGCGTCACCTCATGGCTTGTTAAGGTTAGCAACACTGAGAGACCTAAAGCATACATTGCCATTGCTACTGGGTCGCCTTGTGTGGTTCCTTCCATTGATTTCAGAGTTGATCCCCTTCGTGTGTTCTGGTTGTTTACTATGAAGAGGTCCGCAGGCCTTTTATAGGTGTTCTCTACATAGGTGGCAAAGCTGGGGCATTTTACTTTGATGTTATGTATTGCCGTCTTTCTGTTGATGGTGTTAAAGGCGTTTGTTGCATCCACTAGCAGCACAGCTTCACAGTCCACATGCTCATATATTTTTCTTATGGCATGAATTGCTGCCTCTTACCCTGCTTGGTGGCCGGCACACACTTGGAGATTACCGGCCGCTGACCGCACATCGTCTTTCACCACTTCCATTATGCATTTTCCGATGATTCTTCTCAGCACTTCACCCACTCCTACTGGTCTGCACCCTAGATTCTTGTCTAATGGTATTAGGCGACAAGCTGTGTAAGCCTCCAAATGTTGACAATTTTGGGTGGTCATCATTCTTGCAAGAGCTGCCAGAGCCCTACATAAGTCTGAAGAGACAATGAACGGAGGAAGGAAAAACACAGATAAAACAAAAAGGTCCATGTGCCTAAAGGCATCCTCCATTCATAAAATGTTTGTAACAACTGGATTTAAACATTTGTAGATTGTAAGTTTGTGGAAAGCAATTCGAGGGAAGTGAATTCCAAAGAGTAGTAGCTCTGGGGATAAATGAATTCTGATAAGCAGAAGTTCTGCATTGTGGAGGAGAAAGTGTAAATTCATGGGCGCTCTCAGCTGCCCTAGTTCTACGGGGAAAGATGTGGAGAGGCGGCACAATTGAAGCAAGTTCCTCGGAACAATTGCTGTGAAAATATCTGTAGAATAATGCAAGGGATGCAACGTTTCTTCGTATGGATAATGTAGGAAGGTCCTGTGTGATTGCAGGGTTATTGATTAATCTAATAGCTTTATTTTGAATTTTGTCCAACTGCCTCAATGTAACCACTCCACTTCCACCCCACAGAGGTGAACAGTAATCCATCTGAGAACGCACATGACTCTTATATATCACGGCCAACTGCTCGTCAGTGAAGAATTCTCGAACTCTGTACAGGAGTCCCAGTTTTTTAGAGGCATTCTTAGCAATGCTTCTAACATAATGTGTCCAGCTCAAGTTAGTAGTTAATGTTACACCGAGAATGTCAATACTAGGGGAAGTGGGAATATTTACATCATTACAAAATATATGGGAGTCAGTGAGATTCTGTCGGTTAGAAAATTGAATGTACTTGGTTTTCTGTGCATTAAAGGAAACTAGATTCTTTTGTCCCCATCCATTAATTCTAGAAAGGTCCTGGTTCAGAGAAATTGCAGTGTTTATTTTTGAATTTATAAGATCGGGTTGGGTGACAGAATTGGTAAATGTGAAGGAACTGTGGAGTGTTGAGTCATCTGCGTAGGAATGTATTGGATTATGAGTGGTAGATATGAGATCATTGATATGAATGAGGAACAGAATTGGGGCCAAAAGTGATCCCTGGGGAACACCAGCATTTATTGAGTGAAATTGAGAATAAAGGCCATCTATCATTACACATATTTTTCTGTTATGAAGATAAGAAGAAATTAGTGGAACTAATGATGCAAGGCTGACTAATGATGTGACATCTTCGACAATAAGGATTGATGCCAGACTCTATCAAATGCCTTTGATATATCCAGTGCTATTGTATGTGTTTCACCATGTTGGTCTGTAGCTTGGTTGATTTGATGCGTAAGAAGGCAAAGCATGTCTGCAGTTGATCGACATCGTCTAAAACCATATTGCCTATCACTGATTAATTTATTATTCTCAAGATGCTTAATTATGTGATTATTTAATATAATTTCAAAGACTTTACCAAGAGTGGAAGTTATAGCTATTGGTCTGTAGTTTGATGGATCTGAAGAGGCACCTTTTTTAGGAACTGGATGGATGTTTGCTTCTTTCCAGGGTACTGGGAAGCATGAGGTATGAGTACACAGACGGAAAAAAATTGCCAATACAGGAGCGAGCACCAAGGAGCAATTCTTAAGTACTATTGGAGGAATTTCATCTGGACCAGGAGCCTTATCTACCGAGAGATTCTGCAAAATAGTTTTGACATGTCTGGTGTGGATCTTAAGTGAGGGAATTTCAGGCGAATTCAAATTAAGTACAGGGACATCTTGATTTATTTCATCTAAGGTTGAGTTGGTGGAGAAAATATCCGCAAGAAGGTTAGCTTTACCTCGTGGGTCACTTACAAGATTGCCAGTCGGAGATTTTAATGGTGGAATGGATGAAGCAGTAGTGAAGTTGGATTTAAATGAGTTAAGAGTAGACCAAAATATTTTGTTATCATTTGGATTATTTAGAAGTTTATTTGCCTGCTTGTGGAGAAAGTTTGATTTAGTTAGGTTTAATACAGTTTTGGCATGATTTCTGATGTTTCTAAAGTAATTAAAGGCTTCATGTGTTTTTGATCTTGTGTATGCATTGTAGGCTATTGCTTTTTGTTCAGTTACTCTAGCACAATTATGGTCAAACCATTTAGGTGAATTAGATCTTTTACTGTACTTTTGATGAGGAATAATTGCTGCTAGTCCGAAGATTGCTGCTGCTAGTCCGAAGATTGCTGCTAGTCCGAAGATTGTTGCTGCTAGTCCGAAGATTGCTGCTGCTAGTCCGAAGATTGCTGCTGCTAGTCCGAAGATTGGTCTACTCAGGATTGTCCTCCAGCCGTTTGCATCCAGCCCTGATGGGCCTGCACTGCCTTGTGTCCCTAGAGCCTTTTTCCAAATCATTTCGCCTGTGATTCGTTCGTATATGACGGTGTTCGGTGGTATATAATCACCCTCTAGCCTCTGACTCTCGTGGACACTAGGTTGTGGATGTTTCTCTTTCAACATTTGGATGGTTTCTCTTGTGATAGGCAGCAACCCACAAGCTGCCTCCTTTGTCAGGGACCTTATTGCAGGTGCCACTTTTCCTTGCCTCATCTGGTTGCCGAATCTCCTGGCTTCGTCTTCATTGTTTTCCCTTTTTTGCCGCCGCCTGCCTAGTCTCCCTTGTAATGCTCTGGCTTCATTGAGTAAGTCATCCATCTTGTTATCATTCCATAATTTCATTCTTCTTGTTAGCGCAGTCACATTTTCGCCTTGATTAGATTTGTGGTGAGTTTTTTGTAAGAAGAGATGTGGAATGCTGAAAATTATCTTGAGAACATATGGGGCTAAAGGTCTGTCATAGACATAGTTATAAATGAGCTTTGTCATATCGTTCAGCATGTTGGTGGTGGCACCACATTTTGGTGGGTTGAAAAAGTTGTGTGCAGACCAATATACTATTTTTGAGTAAGCTGGATCTATCCAAGTTCTAACTTCCTCTTCCCATAACCCTTTCCAGAGTATGTTTCCACCTCTGCCTGCTTCATTTGGCCCCCTTGGAGGCCTGCCATCCACTCTTGCGTCTCGGTTGTCGTCTCCCTCTCTTGTGTCTCTTGCAGGCTCCTCATTACTTTCCGCTTCTTGGGGTTCTTCTATTTCTCTTAGAACCCATGAGTCCCTTGCTTCTCCCCTTATTGTTTCGGGTTCCCTGCCACCCTGACGGCCTCTGTCAGATGCGTCCCGTTGCTCACTCTGGGAATTTGCTGCCGTCTCTCCACTCGTTCCTGCTCTACCTAAAGGGTTACAACAATTGTCCCCTTTATTACAGTCTGTGCAACTTTGTTTTCTCCTCACACAACTGCATTACAGTTGTGTTCACGTTTGGTACATATGCAGCATTGTTTGTTATTTTTTTACCTTTGTGATGGAGCCTCGTCTGAGCTGTCCTCGTCCTCCATCTTATCCTTATCTCATTAATATATCCACATTTCTGTCCGTTCCTCTACTAAATCATTAAAGAGTAGGTCTAGGATAACTGTAGGCAGGTTCACAGGTCCTATCGAATATTCTAAGAAACTATTAAGCAGTGCCTAACTAAAAAGATGCTTTAGTGTCCAAAAATCAGTATTACTTAAATAATTATAAATTTACCTTATCCTCCGTACATAACCTGTGTAGCAACACCCAAAAATGTTTCGGTATGTGTGTCTACATATATTGTTGTACTACAGTGTTTATTTCCTATTAGTATGATTGTTTGTCATATTTGATATTCCCCCTGACAGACCGGTGGGATGTATGTGTAAGATTGTTGTGTTGTGTCTGTATAATTTGGTGTTACTACGTGACCTACACAAGCTAAGTAAACGATTAAACAGGACGACAAGATAGAGATAAAGAGCGTGATTGAGTACAAAGGAGTACAAAGTACAAAGTACAAAGGAGTACAAAGGAAATCAAGCAACAACAGATCTAGTGACCCTTCTAGGCTGCTTGTCCTCCAAAACACTGAGGATCAAGTGTCCAAACAGTGGTTTAGAGTGGGTAAGGGAACATTGGAAAGGGAACTACTGCCCTGCCACTAACGTGGCAGGACTAGGAAGTTAGTAGGGGACATATGGGTTAGTAACTGAGGGGAGGATAAAGTTATTCATTTACAAACGCAGTCAGTCGTGGGTTTGATGCGAGATATTTGTCTAGGCGGAATTTAAATGAATCAACGGTGCTGCAGTCTATAACGTCTCGGGGAAGCCCATTCCACAAGTTGACAACTCGATTGAAGAAGAAATTCTTAGATTCGTGCGAGTTAAAAGATTTACCAATAATTTTGCAACCGTTTCCCCGGGTGTAATTAGATTGGTCGATAGTGAAGTACTTACTACAGTTCATATTGTCGATGCCTTTGATGATTTTGAACACTTGAATTAAGTCGCCTCTTAATCTGCGCTGGGTTAAAGGAAATAGATTTAATTCTCTAAGACGCTCTTCGTATGGTTTGTTCTTTAGGCTAGGTATCATTTTGGTAACTCTACGTTGAACTCGTTCTAGCTTGTTTATATCTTTTTGGTAATAAGGGCACCAGGATTGAACGCAGTATTCCAGAAGAGGGCGGACTAAGGAATTGTGAAGGGTTAGGATAACTTCTTTGGATTTATGCTCAAATGACCTGCCTATAAAGCCAATTATTTTGTTTGCCTTCTTAACAACTTCTGAACATTGTTGACTCGGTTTTAGGTTACTCGATATTGTTACTCCCAGATCAGTTTCTCTGTTTACATTCTTAAGCTGAGTGCCATTCATCGAATAGTTTGCTTTCTCATTTAGGTATCCGACATGTAGTACTTTACATTTATCCGCATTGAAACTCATTTGCCAAATTTGGGCCCAACATGACAATTTATCTAGATTGTGTTGCATATCGTCAACTTGTTCTTTTGAGAGTACGCTATTTGCAATTTTTGTATCGTCAGCAAATTTTGAGATTGTGCAGGTGAGACCCTCATCTATGTCGTTGATGTAAATTAGAAAGAGAATTGGTCCTAGTACCGATCCCTGGGGTACCCCGCTACTTACATTGGTCCATTTAGATGCCTTACCGTTTATGACTACCCTTTGCTTTCTGTTGCTGAGCCAATTTTCTATCCATTTCAACACACCGTCTTGTATTCCATGCGCTTTTAGTTTTAGCAGTAAACGTTTGTGGGGAACTTTGTCAAAGGCCTTTTGAAAATCAAGATATATAATATCTACAGCTTTACTCTCATCATAGAGGTTGAGGATATCGTGGAAGAAGTCTAAGAGGTTTGTTAAACAGGAACGTTTTTTACGAAAGCCGTGTTGAGTATCTTTAAGTATGTTATTTTCCTCTAAGTGATTTACGAGTCTGTCTCTTATGACCGTTTCTAGCATTTTACATACAACTGAGGTTAAGCTAATTGGACGATAGTTACTGGGTAGGGATTTGCTGCCTTTTTTGAATATCGGTGTTACGTTGGCTAGCTTCCACTGATCAGGCATAGTTCCAGACTGCAAGGATTTATTGAATAGTAATGTCAGTGGTTTGGTGAGCTCATTCTTAGCTTCCTTTAGAACTCTAGGCGAGATTGTATCAGGTCCTGGCGTTTTATTTACCTTGAGTTTATCTAAACAATTCAATACTTCTCTCTCTGTAACGGTGATATTGCTTAGAACATCTGAATTATCAATCTGAATCGGCGATGGTGTAGGGATATCACTGAGGTCTTCTGTTGTAAAAACTGATGCAAAGAAGGTATTGAGGGCATTACTCATTTGTACTTCGTCTTTGGTGTATTCTCCTTTTTCATCGACTAACGGTCCAACAGTTGAAGTAACTACTTTTTTCTTTCTGATATAACTATAGAATTCTTTCGGGTTTGTTTTACTTTGATTCGCAATATGTAACTCTAAGGTCTTTTTACTTTGCTTAATTAACTTTTTGGCTTTGCGTCGTAGCTCTACAAATTTCACCCGTTCTTCGTCATTTTGTGAGGATTTTAATCTATCATTAGCAAATTTTTTAGCAAGCAGGCAGTTTGAAATATCTTTATTCCACCATTTGGGCTTATTATTATGGCCTGGACGCCGTATTTTCGATGGTATGCAGTCTTGCACTGCTTTTAGGTAAGTGGTTTCGAATAACTTCCAAGATGTATTTATGTCGTTATTGTTAATTAAAAAGCTCCAGTCAGTTTCTTTAAACATAGCTCTAAGTTTATGGAAGTTTGCTTTCTTGAAATTAGGGACTTTTTCGATGCTACTATTTGGTTCGTTACTAGTAAACTTTAAAGTGAAAGTTATCGTACGATGGTCGCTGTTGCTGAATTCATCACCAACATTCAAATTCTCTATCAATTCTTCTTTTGTTGCAAGTACAATGTCAAGAACGTTATTACCACGGGTCGGCGTTCGAACAAATTGATAAAGCGAACTCTCTTGCAAGTTCGTATACAAGTCATGTCCGGAGTGTGAAGTAAGAGTATCGCCCCACTTGGTCACAGGTAAATTAAAGTCGCCAAAAATTACGGTATCTTGTGAGTTACTTACATCTGCAATTTGTTCGTAAATTTCTCGGTCAGTTTGCACTGATTGAGCTGGAGGTCTGTATATTAACGCAAGTATTATTTTTGTACCTTTATTATTCTTTATTAGCACAAAAGATGTGTCGACGTTCACAATTTGAGGTTTTGACACGTGGGTCGGGTTAAGACTTTCTTTGATATAAAATAAAACGCCACCTCCATTTTTATTTATTCGGCTGTTCTCAAACAATACATAACCGGGAAGTGAATACTCTGCTAAAAAGTCTCTATCTTCTGTATTGAGCCAAGATTCTGTTATGCCAATCACATCATAATTTTCTGTAAACACTAGTTCCTCTAAATCTGAAAATTTATTGCGTATGCTACGAGCGTTTGCATAGAAAACCTTTAAAGTTGCGGTTTTAGAACTCAACTCGCAGAACTTTCTTTCATCGAATTTTTGGTTCTGGTCGGATCTACATTTACATTCATGACTGTCCTCGGTCCTCGGTCGTTATCCCTGACGGTTTTGAATTTGGGTCGTGTTGGTGGAGCTTTATCCAAATTCGCGGTTCTTGACGGATTAGTATTTAATTCCTTTGTAGGTTGCCGTCCTCGCTGTCTTCGGTCCTCCTTCCTTGAGAGAGTGAGAGTGAGAGTGAGAGTGAGTGGTCCGGCCTTAATACTATTAGATAGGGATAGTTTATAGTGATGGAATAGGGCAGTAAAGTAAAGGGCAGTGATGGAATGGGGCAGTACAGTAAAGGGCAGTGATGGAATGGGGCAGTACAGTAAAGGGCAGTGATGGAATGGGGCAGTACAGTAAAGGGCAGTGATGGAATAGGGCAGTAAAATAAAGGGCAGTGATGGAATGGGGCAGTAAAGTAAAGGGCAGTGATGGAATGGGGCAGTAAAGTAAAGGGCAGTGATGGAATGGGGCAGTACAGTAAAGGGCAGTGATGGAATAGGGCAGTAAAATAAAGGGCAGTGATGGAATGGGGCAGTAAAGTAAAGGGCAGTGATGGAATGGGGCAGTAAAGTAAAGGGCAGTGATGGAATGGGGCAGTACAGTAAAGGGCAGTGATGGAATAGGGCAGTAAAAATAAAGGGCAGTGATGGAATGGGGCAGTAAGTAAAGGGCAGTGATGGAATGGGGCAGTAAAGTAAAGGGCAGTGATGGAATGGGGCAGTAAAGTAAAGGGCAGTGATGGAATGGGGCAGTACAGTAAAGGGCAGTGATGGAATGGGGCAGTAAAATAAAGGGCAGTGATGGAATGGGGCAGTAAAGTAAAGGGCAGTGATGGAATGGGGCAGTAAAGTAAAGGGCAGTGATGGAATGGGGCAGTACAGTAAAGGGCAGTGATGGAATAGGGCAGTAAAATAAAGGGCAGTGATGGAATGGGGCAGTAAAGTAAAGGGCAGTGATGGAATGGGCAGTAAAGTAAAGGGCAGTGATGGAATGGGGCAGTACAGTAAAGGGCAGTGATGGAATCTATCTATCTATCTATCTATATGCTCTGGCCCAATCCCCATTTTGGGGGTAGCCGACTCAAGACAGAGCAAGAACAGGGAAAACACAAAAACAACATAAAACAAAAATAAACACAGATAAAAGCACAAACTCACACACATCCAGGTCACCCAGGAGAAGACCCAGAGACCAGGGTTACCAAGGTCGCTCCAGCACTCCCCCAGCCCCTGACCACCCGGAGAGGTTCCGATCTCGGCAGGCAGACATGCAGCGGAGCCAAAGCCACAAGCCCTCCCACCACACTTCCAGGCACACCCTTCATATTAATCGTCTGAGTGATGGAATAGGGCAGTAAAATAAAGGGCAGTGATGGAATGGGGCAGTAAAGTAAAGGGCAGTGATGGAATGGGGCAGTAAAGTAAAGGGCAGTGATGGAATGGGGCAGTAAAATAAAGGGCAGTGATGGAATGGGGCAGTAAAGTAAAGGGCAGTGATGGAATGGGGCAGTAAAGTAAAGGGCAGTGATGGAATGGGGCAGTAAATAAAGGGCAGTGATGGAATGGGGGCAGTACAGTAAAGGGCAGTGATGGAATGGAGCAGTACAGTAAAGGGCAGTGATGGAATGGAGCAGTACAGTAAAGGGCAGTGATGGAATGGGGCAATACAGTAAAGGGCAGTGATGGAATGGGGCAGTAAAATAAAGGGCAGTGATGGAATGGGGCAGTAAAGTAAAGGGCAGTGATGGAATGGAGCAGTACAGTAAAGGGCAGTGATGGAATGGGGCAGTAAAATAAAGGGCAGTGATGGAATGGGGCAGTAAAATAAAGGGCAGTGATGGAATGGGGCAGTAAAATAAAGGGCAGTGATGGAATGGGGCAGTAAAGTAAAGGGCAGTGATGGAATAGGGCAGTAAAATAAAGGGCAGTGATGGAATAGGGCAGTACAGTAAAGGACAGTGATGGAATGGGGCAGTACAGTAAAGGGCAGTGATGGAATAGGGCAGTAAAATAAAGGGCAGTGATGGAATGGGGCAGTAAAGTAAAGGGCAGTGATGGAATGGGGCAGTACAGTAAAG
>JBAKBP010028234.1:0-28921 GCA_037953745.1 Lithodes maja
GAAGTGTTGGATAGCAAGAAAAAAGGAGAAGGAAACTGTGCAATAGGCTTGTCAGAGTAAACTGTTCGTACGATTTGGTCAGGGAGGGAGAAGTTGGAGAAAATCGTGAAGTCCTACGGTCCTAGTCCTAGTCCTAGCCTATCTTCTACTAATTTTAAGGTAAGGTTTCATATTTTTATTCATTGTTCTTATTATATATAAGATATAGACTGTACTGTAGAGCCAAAAATGTCGAAAATAAGGCCAAAATTTTTGAAAATAGGCCATAATTGAGAGATGTCACCCATATCTAATTATTCCTATTTAAAGTTAGGTCCACAATACGCGGATTCCCAATACGCGATGCCTCCTGTCGCCCCTATTCTCGCGTATTGGGGGGGCTGACTGTAAGTACCTTGATTTTCAAGACCTTTAACAAAGTTCCCCACAAACGTTTACTGATAAAAATAAAAGCGCATGGAATACAAGACGGTGTGTTGAAATGGATAGAAAATTGGCTCAGTGATAGAAAGCAAAGAGTAGTCATAAACGGTAAAGCATTCAAATGGATCAATGTAAGTAGCGGGGTACCGGTACCCGAGGGATCGGTACTGGGGCCAGTTCTCTTCCTAGTTTACATTAACGACATACTGTAGATGAGGGTCTCCCCTGTACAATCTCAAAGTTTGCTGATGATACAAATATTGCACACAGCATACTCTCAAATGAACATGTTGAAGATATGCAACATAATCAAGATATTAGTCACATTGGGCTCAAATTTGGCAAATGTGTTCAATGCAGATAATTGTCAAGTACTGTACTCCATATCGGAAACCATATGTGCATTTGAAATGCAAGCAACATCCGCATCCGCAGTTTTATCAAAATTAACATCTGCATCCGCACCATTAGAATAATGATGTTGCAAATATAACAAAAATAAAGTTAAAAATATATTTAGCCTAAGTATAAATTTGTTTTTATTATAATCATATTTGGTTCTGTTTTGAGTATCCGTTAATTTTGCTTTAAGTTTGCATCTAGAATATAAGTTACCCACTTTCCAAAGGGTGGAGGTTGGGGTGGATGACGACTTTGGTCCACGTCCCATATCCTGGTAACACATAACATTACTAACTTATGTGGCTGAAAGTCATTGTTAAATTACTTAAAATGCATAGGCTATATAGTGCAAAGAATTATTAAAATCACTAAACCAAATTGGGTTAAGAGAATAATAAATTTAACGGCTTAACCTTGAGGGCAAATTTACCTATTTTTATAAAATCAAGAAAAAACAACCGTGTCTGTATACACATCCGCATCCATAAAATATATATATTGATATCCCCATCTGAATCTGCACATCCGATACATCACTAGATCAAACGGAAGGGTCCGCTTTCGACTGTCGTGCGGTGTGGACGTCCGTTGATCGTCGCTCGCCCTTCGTCCACTAGCGGAATTGGACTATGTTAATTGCCCTATTGTGTGCTGTGTTGTGCTCAGTGCATGGTGGGCTGGAAGTGGTCTCGTCGTCGAGTGCGTTCGCGGTCCGGTCGACAAGGACGATTTTGTTTACCGCCATTTTTGTGGTGGTACTGGTGGAATCGGTGCTGCGATGTCGGATGGTGTCGAGTTGCAGCTGATGGAGTCCTCTGCGCTCTCTACCAAGCGTGGCAGGTCTTCAAGTGACACCTCTGATGAAGCCGAGGGCCCTGATACCCTCGGTACCAAACGCCTTCATGCAGGGTCGCCCACGCATGGTACCAGCCATGCCGTGGACTCTGAATTGGTGTTGACTGTGACAGTGATGGGGGTCCCTGCTGCCCATGTACCTGATAGTAGGGTGGTTCACTACTTGTTTTAGGAGAAAGCTCGCCGTCCTGTGTTCCAGTACCCGGCGGCGGTGTCGAAGGCCATCAATGGGGCGCCATTTGGGAAGTATGTGATTGAGGGAGATGTTCGGGTTTCTGGGACGGGCGTGTGGGGCTACCCTGGGGCTGTCTCGCCTCCCTTCCCACGACCCCCGAGAAGATGGTAAAGTTGGGTGATTGGGATGTCACCTGTAAAGTCTCGGCTTCTTCGGCTGGCGGCCTGTATGTGTACAGCAAGATTGGTCCTGTGGACACTTCCATCCAGGAGGAGGACCTTTGCAATCCTTGAGGATTTGGGGGGGATGCTCCGGCCGACATACTGTTAGTGCAACACATGCGGACTCGGGAAGAAGGGGGGGCCTTGGTTCCTTCGGCCTTCTGCCGCCGCTTGGGCTCTAAGTTGCCATACAACAATAAGGGAGTTTGAAAGTAATCTTGATAAAGCATGGGGAAAGACAAGATTTGAAGTTTGATTATAAAACAAAAATACAGAATAGTAAAAATGTTGCGTCTGCTACCGCCGCCGCCAACACCGGAACGACCGCAGCAGTGCAAGTACTGGTACTGAGCTGGATACACAGGCATAGTTTGCCTTTTCCAGAGGATCTACTGTAAGAAACTGTAAGAAATACAGGATGCTTCATGGGCATGTCAGTTTCCGGGTGGGGCGGTAAACCTTCCCCCTACTCCGGTGTAACAACTGCCATCACTTTTCCCATGGGGTGGTGTCCCGTCGGAACAAAGTTCGGTGTGCGAATTGTGGTGGATTTCATCCAGAGAAGGCTGATGGAAAGGCGTGCTAGGCCTAATACGGTGAGCTGTTTCTTAGGTGGTGGTTCGCACCGGATGACATCAGGGGACTGCAATGTTCTACAGACGGCCCGGGACCTGCATGCTGAGTATAATGGTGGCCGCCTTAGCTTGGAGGAGGTGAATGGGAAGCTTCGGGACCTCAACCCTAGGCGTGGTGCAGGGAGACTTCCCCCTCCGCCTGCCTCGTCTCTGCTGGTGGAGGACCGGCGGTTGCCTGCAAGGATGGTGCCGGCTGCTGGTCCTAATTGTTATGAGGTCTTGGGAGATGAACTAGACGCAGAGGTGGAACTGCCGGCTGAGGGGATTCAGGGACTGGGGGTCACTGTTCGGCCTCTGTCCCCAGCCTCTGTCGTGGTTCATCGGGCTCAATCTCCTGGTCCCCTGCTCCACCGCTCTCCCTGCGCCCGTGGTGGTGGCAGCAATATCGCCTGCCTGTCTCCCGTTTCGGAGGTTGATCCCCTTTCCGCTCCTCTTCAGTCAATGCCCCCAGACAGAGCTGACCCGGTGGATTGTCCCTGTCCCCTTCTCCGCGCCTACCTCCCGTCGGATGTCTTATGCCGCTAGTGCTGCTCGTGGTGGCCCTTGCCCTTCTTCGACTGGCGATTCCTTCCGCCGTCTGGTGCTGGATGCCCTGGATTGGCTTGATAAGGGCACCTCCCTTCGTGACATCGCTATGGCCCTCGTTCCTCGGCTGCTCAGACTTTGGTTTGCAGCCTGAGGTCCTCTTGCTCCTGGCCTAGTGTTTTTAATGTAAATGTGTTGTGGTAACTATAGTCGGTTATATTCCAGCTGATGGTAAATTGAATCCTTTAGAAGCTGATTTCTTGATACTTAATGGAAAAATATGAAACTACTATGTACCTGCATCATATAAACACCGATTTGTCATAATCAACAACATATTATACCACAAAATCTTAATAATAGCCGAGTAATCAAGACGAAGACATGACAATTTACCCTCAGTTGAAAATATACAGACTATAGTGTATCAATAGTGCCCACCGGGCATTTCCATTCTAAACTTACTTGTTATAATGCCTGTGGACGTGAGGTAGGGCCGTAGCGAGTGGTCATGCCACCTGAGGTGCCCTTAATACACACCAAGAACCAAGATCAAACAGTACAGTAAATAGGGTACAAATTCACAGCTCGCTTGCTCCAGCTCTCCCTTTGTTAAAAGACGATAGGGGTCATGGCTCATGATGTCTTGAACTCGTAATACTGAATAGATTATAAGCCTACACAGTAGCCTATATATAGGATCAGGGTTGTCGACTAACCATTCATTTTGACTGTAGGCTACAATGTAGCCGAACTCGGTTGCATAGCATAGCTGTGTGGCTATACCAAAATAACATTGTACAACAAAAAATCACTTTACATATAGGCTACTGTAATTAATAAGTTTTGTTTGTTTTGTTTTTGTTCTGTGCATGGAGACAAAAGGCAAAGCTGCCTCTAATAAGTGTCTCCTCCAAATTGAAAGAGTGAAAGAGACAAATTCAAGGTACGTTAGAGTAAAACTTTCTGGAAACATGGAGCTTCAAGCAGTTTAAGTCAAAGGATGAGGGAAAGACAGAATGAGATTTCCAGAGCTTACTTGTTGAGTAGAATAAAGACTGGGAAAAGCGGTTCACTCTTGGGTTAGAAAGTTGGACAGAATGAGGGTGGGAATGTGTTGAAAGGCCGATGACCCCTACTCTCCGTAAGGGAGGAGGTATACACACTGAGAAAGCTCTGAAAAACATTGATTATTGTAATAGCAGTAGAAGAGTGAGAGAAATGCAACACTGCGGCGTGTAGAGAGATATTGTAGGGATATAGAAAGAGGAGGTGAATTGATGGGACAAAATGCTTTTACCTCCACCCTTTCGAGAAGTGCGGTATGGGTGGAGAACCCACGGAGATGGTTGATACACACCTAACTTCTAGGAAGCTGTTTTAGCAAGTGTGGTAATATGATCTGTTCAAGCAAGGTCAGAAGATAAAGAAACACCACAAATATTGAGAAAAATGAAGGATTGATTTGTGTATTGTTGAACAGCATGGGATAGTCATGTAGAAGATTGTGATGGGTAGATAGATGGAGAAAGTGGGTTTTGAAAGCATTAAGTTTGAAAGCAACAAGATTTTCTCTGCCCCACTCGGAAAGAGTTGATAGATTAGAAGCTAGGCGTGCTATAGCCTCATCACATGAGTTTTATAATAGTTGCGTGATGGGTTGTTGGGGAAAACTAGTATATGTAAGGTACTGTAGAGTCATCAGCATATGAGTGGATAGGTGTAGAGTTACACTTGAGAAGATTGAATATTAGAAAGAGAACTGTAGATTGTACAAAACTCTGATGAACACCAGAGTTAACCCTTACTGAACCAGCGACGGCGAATCGCTGTCAGTAATAAAGTAACTCGTCAGTACCGGTACCAGCGACGGAAGATCGCAGTCAGTACTATGCGGTAGTTGTAACTGCCTGTATCGAGCAGTATGGTACCAGGTACTGGGGCTTGTACGTACTGTTTTGAAACCTTGGCAACACTTCTCAGCATATATTCAAGGTCTCACAGACTAGCTGGCTCACTATTCCTCTCTCGACTCTGAAGCCATTTTGGCCTCATTGCCTGGTACTGGAGGGTACATTTATGGAAACACCCTCTGATACAGTAGGGTTTAATAGGTTTAGGAAGTGAGTGATGGCCAGCCACAACCGCAGCTATGGAACAGCCAGAAAGGAAAACTGAGAAAGAAACAGATACAATTAGTACGGTACAGTACAATAGTACAATCTATTATGAATGTTAATGAGTGTCACTTAATTGAGTAATATGAGTTACATTTACACAGGCTAATATTATTAGCCTGGGCATATATATCCGTTGAGATTGATTCAGTATGTGTATTTTGGTAAAATTCTAGCAATGGCTCCAAATCAATTTTAGCATAGATTCTTTTTTAATTCCCTAGTTCTCCTTCATATTTCTTGTTTTATGATATTAAGAATTGGTACAATTAAGTTTTTATTAGCCTAACCCAAGACTATGGCCTAACCTAACAACCTAACAACCTAACATAGTATAATTTTACAACGAAAATGGGAAAATATTTATTATTATACCACGATTTTTCCCAGTGTTTTATATTATTATTTTGTTAATTTGCATCAATATATAGTGTTCTATCTATCTATCTATCTATCTATTGCCTGACGCCATGATCCCCGAAGGGGTGGCCACGAATGAACCGCCCCCAAGCATCTCTGTCCCCAGTCAGTCGACGCCCCTCCTCCCAACCAGCACCGCCTTCAGTCATATACTTCCTCACTCCATCCTTCCACTTCTCCTTCGGTCTACCTCTCCCTCTCTGTCCTTCCACCTCGCTCTCGTACGCCCTCTTAGTCATTCTCTCGTTTTTTTTTTTTTTTTTTTTTTTTTTTTTAACCCGTACAGCCCCAGCGACGCGCCTGACGCGTCGGCGATGTATGTAACGCACAGCCCCAGAGACGCGCCTGGCGCGTCACCCTAATTGCGCCGACCGTAACCTCAGGTGTAGCCACTCAAGAGGGCTCAGATTTGTATGGGAACTGTGTACGTATCCCACGCAACCGTGCCGATGGTTGAAAACTGTCAAAGTCCACGTGCGTGCGCGTGAGCGCGCAATAACCTGGTTTTTTGGGGTAATTGCCTTCAATTTTTTACTCTTGTAAAATACGTTTTCGGGGGCTCTGTAGGACCAGTTTTTAAGCTTTTTGAGCGGTTTTTCGTGGTTTTTCCTTCATTCCTAACCCATTCGCTATTGTTTCTGGAATAAAACCATTTTTTGAAAACCGGCCGGGTTCTGGTGAACAAACATTACAAAACTAGCCGGGGCTGGACGGGTTAAGAGACAATGAACGGAGGAAGGAAAAACACAGATAAAACAAAAAGGTCCATGTGCCTAAAGGCATCCTCCATTCATAAAATGTTTGTAACAACTGGATTTAAACATTTGTAGATTGTAAGTTTGTGGAAAGCAATTCGAGGGAAGTGAATTCCAAAGAGTAGTAGCTCTGGGGATAAATGAATTCTGATAAGCAGAAGTTCTGCATTGTGGAGGAGAAAGTGTAAATTCATGGGCGCTCTCAGCTGCCCTAGTTCTACGGGGAAAGATGTGGAGAGGCGGCACAATTGAAGCAAGTTCCTCGGAACAATTGCTGTGAAAATATCTGTAGAATAATGCAAGGGATGCAACGTTTCTTCGTATGGATAATGTAGGAAGGTCCTGTGTGATTGCAGGGTTATTGATTAATCTAATAGCTTTATTTTGAATTTTGTCCAACTGCCTCAATGCAACCACTCCACTTCCACCCCACAGAGGTGAACAGTAATCCATCTGAATATGTTCCATATTGCCGAACCATCTCAAGTTGTTCCTTTTCACACTTTCCAGCACATCTACCTCCACACCACACCTCCTTCTTACTTCCTCATTCGTCTGTCTATCCCTCCATGTAACTCCGCACGCACTTCTCAAGTAACTGATTTCCACCGCTCTCACTCTTGGTCTGAGTCTCTCCACCAACGTCCATGCTTCGCTTCCGTAAGTTAGTGTCGGGATTACCACACTGTCATGCAAGGACTTCTTCACTTCCATACTGACCACTCTATTTCTTGTTACTGCTTTCAACGTGCCTACAACCTTCTTCCCCTGTTGCACCCTCTCCTGCACTTCTTCATCCACAGTCCCATCTTTACTCAACACACTGCCCAGACACTTAAAAGAGCTGACAATCTCCATAGCCTGACTGTTCAGCTTCACCTCACACTCTGTGACTTCACCCCTTTCAAAGACCAAAACCTTGCTTTTCCCCACATTTACCTTCAAATTCCGTTTTTCGCACACTGTTCCAAACTCATTTACCAGACCCTGCAAGGCTGCAACTCCCATTCATTATCACTCATCAGAACTGTGTCATCCGCAAACAGCAGTATAGGCAGCTTTCACTCATTTCTCTCCCTTTTCAGCGATACACCAACATCCACTGCTCTTCCTAGTATTTCTTTTATGACTCCATCCATATATACAGTAAACAACCACGGTGACATCACACACCCATTTCAACCCAACATTCAGGTCAAAGAACTCGCTCTTCTCATTCTCCACACGTACTGCCGCCTTTGCACCCTCATACATGCTCTTCACTGCTTTCAGCAACTTGCCATCTACTCCGTATATTCTAAGTACTTTCCACATGCCTTCTCTATCCACTCTGTCATAGGCCTTCTCCAAGTCCATAAAGGCAACATACACCGTTTGTTGCTTCTCCAGATATTTCTCCACAACACAATTCAGGGTAAAAATCTGATCTACACATCCTCTTCCCTTCCTAAAAACCTCCCTGCTCGTTGCCTATCCATTTCTCCGTTCTCACTCTCACTCTCTCAATCAATACCCTACTGTACACCTTCCCTACTACGCTTAAAAGACATATTCCTCTGTGGTTACCACACACTCCTCTTTCCCCTTTGCCCTTATATAGGGGGACTATTATGCCAGTCTTCAAGTCATTGGGTGCATTTCCCTTCTCCCATGCTAGTTTGCACATTTTCCATACCCATTCGATCACTATCTCACACCACCATAACTCAACATTTCCCCACACACTCCATCTGTTCCTGGTGCTTTCCCCAACTTCACTCTTTTCATAGCTTCCCACACTTCTGACCTCCTCCTCCACTACTTCTCCTCTTCTCCCTCCCATACCATATCCAACTATGTTTGCTGGCTCTTCATTCCTTACATTTAGCAACTCATTGAAGTACTCCCTCCATCTTTCGACTCTCTCTTGCTTCTCGGCTAGCATTCTCCCATTCTTATCTTTCACACCCTTACTGTTTCCCTTGCTACCTTCCCTAACTTTCTTGACTTCTTTCCAGAACAGTTTCTTACACTCCCTCCATTTTACACTCAGATTCCTTCCAAATTCCTCATCTACTCTTCTCTTACTTTCCTTAACTACTCTCTTCACCACTCTCTTTCTCTCCACGTACCTCGCTCGTTTCTGGCTCTCCAAATCTTCATTCCCTCTACTACCCAACCACTCTCTATACGCTTTCTTTTTGTCTTCCACAGCTATTTTTACATCTTCTGTCCACCATGCTGTACCTTTCACTCCCCTCCCTCTTCTCCTCACTCCACACACCTCCTCACATGCTGCACAGATCTCTTCCTTAAACACCTTGCTTATCTCCTCCACTTCCTCCATATCTTCCAGGTCGAACCCACCTAGTATATATAGTGTTAATCATTAATTAAAAATCTTGGAAAAAACTATTTTCCCCGTTTTTTATCGATGTTCAGACACGCCCCCCCCCCCCCATAGTGGGGAGAGCTATGATTTGAAAAGACATTAGCCTAACCTAACAACCTTAGTTACCTTACCTAACCTATCCTAGTATTATGGGTGGGGGCTGCTGCCCCCACACCCCAGCTGGTTGGGTACTAATCCCTTAGTAAAAAAGACAAAAAAAATGGCTGTCGATAATACGAAGGCGAAAAAAAAAGTCGATGAAGTCTATGGTGTTTACTCTGCAATCTTCAGCTTTGATTGTACGTCGATAACTGGAAGCACCGTATTGACAACCTTGTAACGAAAAAGACATTTCAGTACCATACTTTTTTATTAGGTTTTGCCAAGGGTTAAAACAAATTTTCATAGGATCTTTAAAGCATATGGATTCCATATTTATCTTCAAATTATAGGTTTGACTCCTGTAAGGAGATAAAGAAAACCTAATATTTAGTAGTGGCCCCGTAATCATTGACGATTATGCCTATTATATAAGGCACCCTCTTCAAACACTCATTTACCGTAGTTTGAATCTACCGCGCAGAGCATAAAAAATTGAGGAGCCTTCATCATGAGCGCACGCAACCTCACTCATGGTTCGTCATTATGAAATTGGATACTCACTACGAAAAAACTTCGTAAAAAATAATCAAATAAAAAGAAAATAAGAATAACTATTCATAAGCTTTCCATAACTTCGTGGATGTACTTGTGTGGATCTTTAACCAGACGCTGACTTCAGGCGTCATTCTTCCTTCACTGACATATCAAGTAAACCAAAATCCTTAATACAGCAACGAATGGGAAGGGGATGGTCGGGAGGGCCCCAGTCGTCAATGATTACGGGGCCATTACTAAATATTAGGTTTTCTTTATCTCCTTACAGGAGTCAAACCTATAATTTATTAGTGGCCCCTCCATCATTGACGATTATGCCTGATATCTAAGACTGGAGGGGGACATTTGTAATCATATCATAACTCTAGCAAAAGCAGATAATCAAACAACCACATAGTATTCATACTTTGTAAAAAATATATATTTGTGTGCATAATACTTTATACAGCATAAAAATATACAAAAAGGTGACAAGCAGGAGCGTGCTTCGAAGAAGCCTGCTTGGACAAAAAGGAGTTAACTCCGAGACACTGTACACAGAGCTGGTAGTTAAGAAGGCACCCCACTTAAAGTAAGTGGTGAAAAACAAAAAACATCAAAGTTTACATGTGCACATATAAACCCCATTAACTCTTGGATATAATTTGAAAAATATACCGTAAAGAGGTACTTACATTACACATACCAGCTGCGGCCACAACTACTAAGATTTACTTAAAATTACATTGCTTCACAGCCAAAACTATTTACAACAAGCATTGTCTTTGAACTATGATTGGACATTAGCACAATTTCCTGTAATGAATACTACAGAAAATTCTTTAAAATCACAGCACCTACACCCTGTATCACAGCTCGTAAGCTTCGCACACGTCCTCCGGCGGGGTCTAGGGTGTCCTATGTTACACTGACTGCACCCCCTCTCTTTTCCTCATCTAAATATTAAGTGACCCAGAGGCCACCTAGACCCTCTGCCATAAAGCTATACATGGCATGGAAGGCCTGTCCAAAGCTACTGAAAGGTATCGAGTCAAAAAAGTATGATTAGAGGGCCAGAGGTGCGTGGCTGCTATGTCCTCAACAGAAAAATTCTTAAGGAAACGTAAAGAGGTCGCCCATTTGCGTAAATCGTGAGCTCTACCCACAACGCCGGGATTACTTTCCTGAATGACGTTAACTAAGAGAGAAGCTAGTTTACGCTTCATAACGCGTTTACCCGTACTAGATACCCATAAAGCACCTTGTTGATTCCTAGGTGCGACCTTTAAATATTTGGTAAGCGCTTGCACTGGACATAAATTATGGTGCACCTTTCCCCTTTTCAATGCCGGCACTGTGAACTCTGAAAACACGTGATCACTGTGTTCATTCTTGGCGATGAACCCTGGGGAAGGAGCAATATGAATACAATCATTGAGCCTACCAAACCTGATGCAATTAGGTGTGTTGCTCATCGCCGCCAGCTCAGACACCCTGTTCCCGGTAGCTAAAGCCATAAGGAATACTGCCCTTTTTAAAAGTAAGTCAAAATCTGCAGTATTTTGGTACCGCCGGGAATGAAGTAATGACAACGCTTTGTCCAGAGATCAGGTAGGCATGAGCTGACGGGGAGGTGGGCGGAGCTTAAAACATGCCCTCATGAAGCCTGTTTCCTCCGCTAGTGGTATGGTTAGACCCGTAAGGTCCAGGAATGGCACCCTAATTGCTGTTAAGTGATTCTTTAACGTTACTACTGATAGCTGTTTCTGCTCAAACAGATAGTTTAAATAATTAAAAACCAACGCCACCGAAGGCACGGATTGTTCTGTTCTGAGTATCCAAGAAGTAAAAGACTGCCAATGCGAATGATACTGTCTTTTAGTAGATTGTGTGTATTGATTCATGAATTTATCGGTCACGGTTCTACCATACGGAGCTAGCCATTTGGCCTCCTGAATGTCCATAATGCAAAAGTCAGCGAGGTCTCTAGGTTGCCAATCGTGTCTAAGTGGAAATACCCGACCGGGAGCGACACCGGGTTCGGGCACCACGTCTTTAATTGCTGGTACCACGCCTGCGCCGGCCACAGGGGCGCGATTAATGAGACGACGCCCCGATAATCCTGTAGTTTGTTTACTACTTGGCACATTAGAGAAGCGTCTGGTGGCGGAAACAGATAAATGGAACTCCACATGTTCCAGTCAGTCACCAGTGCGTCGGGTCCTCCCGCCGGCGTGGTTGTCCGGCGGGTTAGGTACAGCGGGAGTTTGTGAGTCTCCTCGGACGCAAATAGATCCACTTGTGGACGGTAAGGCTTCGCAATCATTAGGTCGAAAATGTTTTGCTTGAGCGCCCATTCTACTGTTGTGCTCTGTCTCCGAGATAGAGCGTCTGCCCAGACGTTCGCTACGCCGGGGAGATAAGAAGCGTGAAGCTGAATGTCCAGCTTGTCGGCTAGTACAAAAATCTTTTCTGACACGTTCAGCAACCTCCGAGATCGCGTTGACCCCTGTTTCTGAACGCAGTGAACCGCATTCAGATTGTCCATTCTGAAGGCCACCGATTTGCCCCGCAAAGAAAAGCCGTGAGCCTGAAGGAAATACAAGGGGACTAGTAACTCTTTGTCATTTATGTGGGAGGCTTCTGAATGGGACCAGAGCCCTTGACCCTGGTGCCCTTGGTTTGACTGAAAGCCCCAACCTATCGTGCCTGACGCATCCGTGTCCACCCATACCGTCGGCGGAGGAGAAGTCCAAGACATGACTGAGTGCAATGTTTCCCTCTTCGCCCAGACCGCTAGTAAGGTGTGTATTAATTTTGGGATGGGCCATAATGTTTCCGCCGGCAATAGTGGAAAAAATTTGTTGCCCTCCAAAATTAAACGTTTGACTTTCAACCGGCCCAACTTTACAGTTGTTACGACCGGGCACTCAGGTACACTAGGGCTCTTACACAGGACTCGAATATGGCTCGCTGCCACAACGGAAACACACGATCCCAACCCAAGAGTACTGCCAGCCGAACAAAAAACGCCACTACCCTCCAGAGTTCTATCTGCTATAACGGGGTATACAAGAACTCGGTACTAGCGTTTCACACAACAGACTAATAATCACGACGGGAGTTATCTAGTCTGGTAAACAATCAAACAAAGAAGAAAGTACTACAACACTAAAGAATAGTGTTGGCCGAAGCCGAAGTAATCCACCCTTGAACTAAGAACTTAAGAAGTCCTCCACCCTCTACTTCGGATCGGCACTATTACGTTACGTTAAACAATAGTCCTCGAGCATCAAGCAAGGAATCTTCTGATAAGTTAGATGCTTCTCGAATACTCATAAGAAGTAAGTATCGGATTTTGAACAGCAATTTAATGAATAACTCACTGGTAATTAAAGGCTTTAAATTGACATAAGAAGAATTATAAGGATAGGCAATAGGAAATGGCAAACATTAAGAAGAAGTACTCCGACAATGCACTGGCAATAGCCTACTAAGATTGTGCTCGTGGGCCACTAATCTCTAAAGTAGCTAAGCGTGCCACACATGAAATCAATAGTGCATAAACAATAATATACATAAGGAGAAGCTTCAATACTATACTGTATCTGCTGGTCGAGCAAAGTCTAGCTGGGATATCTAAGGTTAAGAGACAATGGCTGAGCAAGCGGCTCGTAGCCTAGCGAGGTCCTTAAGACTGTGCGGCCAAATTACGGTAATTGACGGGATGCTCTCTTGAGAGATCCAGATCACTAGTATCTGGTTCTCTCCTGGCGATCCTCTCAAAGTCAAGCAAATGAGATAGCACAGTGTTGGGTGGCAGAGGCAAAAGCCCTCACTCGCAACACAGTGCTAAACTCTCACGGTACACAGTCAGAAAGACCACCTAGGCGTTCCACGTCTCCGTTGCAATTGTACTGGTTCAACCACAACCTAGCACTCATAGGAAATCACAACTCGAGGAACCCTATCCCAGTCTAGCATTACCTAAACCAGCAGAAAACAGGAACATGAATAATCGTACACAGGGAAATGCATATACGAGTGCAACAAACATCAATCAATCCTATTCTAGTTAACCCTTCCAAAATAGGCTTTCTAACAGGCATATATCTCGTGAGAACTCAAGCGATAATACTTTGGCTGACTAGCTCTGCACCAAAGGGATCATGGAGGTTAAACAGGGACGAGAAGAGAAGAAGATAGGCTGTTCAGAGAGTAGAGAAAGTTCACATCAGTCGGAAGAATATGGATAGTTGCAAGGGATATGAGAAGTCGCTCTGCCTGATGAGTTCTGAAGACTGGTGGCACGAACCTCTCTTTTTATACTCGGCCCTCTAGCGGCATATCTCAAACTACTTAAGGACCGCCCACTGGCAATCATGACGTCATATTCTCTCTCAATCTGGGATCGACAAAGGATTTCCCACTCGCTTGATGAGGGAGGAGGGAGGAGGGAGGAGGGAGTGAGGCCTACACACCTCGTGGCGCGCTCACTGGCCGGCGTTACATAACTCTCTCTCTCATCATCATATATAAGTCCCACACACAATACATATATACAATGATATAAAATAGAACTCGTTGACTTAGAAGAAAACAAAATACATAATTATAATACTTATAGTACAACGGTTCACATAAACTGAGTTAGGAAACTCTACACAGACTACAGCCAAAGTTCCTGCCCTGACGATCCTAGCGAGAGTGGGGCCTGACTGAGCGTTCTGTACAGCATGCTCATACTCGGAATGCGTCACACCTCCCCCAAGATTTTACTTGCTCAACCCTGAGCTAAAATCTGACCCGCAGAACCTCATCAAACCCCTCACACCCAGCGACCGCAAGGCACTAAAACAACGCTGAGTTTATCACAAAAAAAAAAAATCACATTTCATAACTCCTCCCAACAATAGCAAAAGACATAATATCATGCTCCCAGAGCGAGCTTACAGCAGCTCAGCCGTTTGATAGTTCGTGGACTACTCAAACTCTATAGGCTATGACAAACTTATACAATTATCTATATCAAAAGAAAGAGTTTTTTTATGATTTTTATATTTTAATATGTTTTTTTCCGGCTGCACTATAAGGGCAGCCTATTTTTCTTCTATTCCAAACGCTCAACTCCTGCTTTACGACCCAATACGCTGGGCTACAACCGCGAGCCAACAAGCACCAAGCGCAAAATACTACTCAAACCAAAGCAGGAGGCTACCCGTGTGTCAATCTCTTCGGGATCATACACCTGTGATAGCCTACGACTGATCATCTACCCTCGATAAACAATCCGCAATCACATTGTCACATCCCGCAATATGCCGGATGTCCAGGTTATACTCCTGCAACATCAATGACCACCGGGTCAGTCTCATATTGCGATTGTGAAATTGATTTAGGAATCTCAAAGGGTGATGATCAGTGTAGATAACCACGACTGGGCCATAGGCTGGAACATACACCTCGAAGTGCCTGAGCGACAGCACAATCGCCAGTAATTCCTTTTCTATTGTAGAATAGTTCTTTTGTGCAGCATTGAACTTCTTAGAAAAGAAACTTACTGGGTGTTCCACACCTTCATTGTCTGTCTGTAGCAAGACGGCACCAGCCCCTACACCACTAGCATCTGTTGCCAGCTGAAAAGGCCTGTTAAAGTCTGGGGCCCTGAGTATCGGGTGAGTACACAGCAAATGCTTCACTAAATTAAAAGCCTTTTCACACTCAGGCGCCCACAAAAACTTTTTGTCTTTAGATAACAAATCTGTGAGAGGTGCCAACACCGTGGAGTAACCTTTTATAAAGCGTCTGTAGTAGCCTATCATACCCAAGAATCTCATGATCTGCTTCTTGGTGGTTGGGTGCGGAAATTTATTGATAGCCTGTACCTTGTTCTGAGGAGGGCACACCTGTCCCCTTCCCACTACAAACCCAAGGTACTGCACAGTGGCTTTTACGAAGTCACACTTTGCCAAATTTACTACCAGACTTGCTTCACTAAGTTTCCGGAACAAGGTCTCCAGGTGCTCACAATGGCTCTCAAAGTCGTCATCATAAATGATTACATCGTCCAAGTATACGGTGCAATTTGGAATGTCCTGGACAATTTCATTCATCAGGTTCTGAAACGTTGCTGGTGCATTCTTAAGTCCGTAGGGCATAACATTACACCGGTAAGTACTCCCGTCCACCACAAAACCACATACCTCTTTAGCGCGCTCGGACAAAGGTACTTGCCAGTAACCTTTTACTAAATCAACTTTAGACAAAAACCGAGCATTACCAATTTTATCAACACTATCATCAACCCGAGGAAGAGGATATGGGTTAGTTGGAGTCAAACCGTTTAGCCTACGGAAATCAATACAGAAGCGTACCTTGCCATCTGGTTTAGGCTGCAGTGTTACGGGGGAAGTCCATTTAACGGTACCTTTCTCTATCAACCCTCTACCGAGCATATACTCCAACTCATCCCTCAGAGCGGGTAGTTTTATGGGGGGCACACGGTATGGGATTGACTTAAAGGGTAGATGGTGCCCCACGTCAACATCATGCATAGCCTGAGTAGTGAGGCCTGGATGTTCAGCGAATACAGTGGGGTATAAACCGAGCAACTGACGGATAGCTTCAAATTGCGGCTCAGGCAAATGGGCTATAGCCTCGTCAGCCCTTAGGCTCGAGTTCCCCGCCCACTGATCCGCTGAAACATGGTGATCCCAGCTATCCTCCTCTGAAGCTTGACTGTCCCCCTCTCCTTCTCCACCACGGCCGCAACAAGCCAACACAGGGACAGTGAGAGGCTCAGAGGGGCGCCTCACATACTCTTTTATCAGGTTCACGTGACATAACTGATTCTTCTTCCTCCTGTCTGGAGTGGCAACAAGGTAATCTAGGTCCGAAATTTTCTCCACAATTTTATAGGGTCCAGTATACTTCGCCGACAAGGGGTTACCAACCAAAGGCAACAAAATCAACACCTCCTGTCCCACAATGAACTCCCGGAGCTTCACTTTGCGATCATACCTGTCCTTCATTAAAGCTTGTGACCCTGTTAAATTCCGACCTGCCATCTCCAGACTCTTAAGCATGCGCTCACGGCTTTCAAACACATACTTCAACAAGGAACAAGGCGGCACAGTTCCTTCCCAAATTTCCCGCAGCATATTAAGGGGGCCCCTGACTCGGTGTCCAAAAATCAGCTCGTTTGGACTAAATCCCAGGCTCTCACCAGGCACTTCCCGAGCAGCAAACAGTACATACGGCAATCCAAGATCCCAATCTCTTCCGTTATCAGCACAATAACACCTGAGCATGCTTTTAAGGGTGGCATGCCACCGCTCAAGCACCCCTTGGCTCTCAGGGTGATACGCTGACGATACCACCGCCCGTATTCCATGCTGTTGCATTGTTTGCTTAAAGAGATTGGAGGTGAAATTGGACCCCTGATCAGACTGAATCTCCTCCGGGTACCCGTACCTTGAAAAGTACCACAACAAGTTACTGACTACCGTCTTAGCCATGCCGTTTTTCATGGGGTATGCATCGGGGTATCTAGTGGCAACATCCATGATGGTTAACAAAAATTTATTACCAGCCTTTGTGGGAGGGAGGGGACCAACCATGTCAACAACAATCTTACTAAAAGGTGGCCCAATTACAGGAATAGGGTGCAACGGAGCTTTAGGAATAACTTGGTTTGGTTTCCCGACCCGTTGACAAATATCACATGAGTTTATCCAGGACTGCACATGAGACTTCATCCCCGGCCACCAAAACAACTTCCCCAAAGCCGCCACCGTTTTTCTTACCCCCAAATGTCCTGCCAGCGGTGTGTCATGCGCCAAACTCAGTAGGCTATCCCTGCACTCCCGCGGCACCATCAACTGGTCCACTACCCCGGACCCCATCTTCCAGCTACGGTTAGGGTCTTGAAAACGCCGATACAGGATGCCATCTAAATAAAAAAAATCTCCCGGCTGTGCATCACCGTCCTCGTCGAGCTCCACAGCTCCATTAGCACACGTTTGGAGCTCAGGGTCCTCCAGCTGCAACCGACGTATATCTGAGGGTGCCAAGCGATCTAACTGCTCCCGGAGCAATGCATGACCCTCCCCGATACTGAGCTGCTCCCTCTGTCTCTCTCGATGTTCATAACGTTGCTGTCGTGGAGACTCGTCATGCCCAGCCTCGTCACTCTCGATGACAGGCCCAGGGGCTACTCCGGAACTAAGTAATGGTGCTAATACTGAATCACCCAGGAGAGCCGCCGAGTCAAAACTCTTAAAACCAACTCCAGCTTTAGCCTCCTCCTGTTGATCGTTCCTCTGCTGGTTTGAAGACGGAGGACTAGGCTGTGACACTTTAGCTGTCCGAGCTCGGGTGACAGCACACGCCATGGGTTGTGCCTGGCACCGCTCGACCCACTCTCGCTCTTCCCTACTCACGTCGGCCGGCCTCTCGGCAACGACTAAGGGTAGAACCTCAGAAGCGGGCATTGCAAAGTCGTTGCCGAGAAGAAGGTCGACGCCCTCCACTGGCAGTTTCTCCACAATCCCAACATCCAATTCCCGTGCCACACCATCCACCTCCAACTCCAACCGCACCAGCGGGTATGACCGAGTTGCATTAATACCCTGCACCACTACCACCCGAGCCGCATTTATAGGGTAGCCAGTCAAGTTTTTCATCAGAGTCTGGGAAGCACCTGTATCACGCAAGACCTCTACTCCATGCTTGCGCCCCGCCCACATCACGCAACCCCGTCCTCTATGGTCGCAAAAAACATCCTGAGCAGGGTTCGAGCCTCCCAGGTGCTTCTGCATTGGCTGTGCCTCAGCCTCTGACGAACTGCCCCGGGCAAACTCAGAAGACTTCAGAGACACACCAATGTTGCAGGCCAAAGACACAGCTGCTGTAGGTGGTTTGCTAGGACAGACTCTTGCAAAGTGCCCCTTTTTATGACATTGATAACACTCTAACTCCCCTTTGGGCTTCCCTTGGTACTGGGAAGGGCCCGGCCCCTTCTTAAATGGGACGGTGCTAGTCTTGTGGTCAGTCTTGGTATCATAACTCTTGTACTTGTTTGCATAAGATATATTACTAACTCGGGGGGGGTGGGGCGTCACGCCCCTTGTTACCTGCCTCACTACGCTGGGCAGACCCGCACCCACGAATTAATGATAGCCGGAGGTCAGCCATCTCAGCTGCCTCCTGTAGAGTTTTTGGGTTCTTTTCTTTAATAGTTAAAGTCATATCTGCACCAGTACACTTATAAAACTGCTCGAGCAGAAACAGCTCAGTCAACTGTTCGGCCGTCTCAGCTTTCTCAGAACGTGTCCAGTTTGTAAGTGCATCTTTTAAGTCCCGGGCATGCTCAAGAAAGGTCGCCTCCCTAGTCTTTGTAACACCCCGAAACTTCAATCGATATGTTTCTGGTTGCAACTCGTATGCCCGTAGGACAGCTCTCTTCAATTCTGGGTAGTCAATGCAAGACTCTAACGGCAGTGCATCATAAGCCTTCAGACCCTTACCCGTAAGTCTGGAGGAGACTAGAGCTGCCCACTTCTCTTCAGGCCAATTATGCTCCCTACACTTCTTCTCAAAACGATTAAAAAATTCTGTGACTTCAGTTTCACTAAATGCCGGCACCAATTTGACTAAGTGAGACAAGGACTGTTCTCTTACTTGGCCCTCCCGGCCCATCCGAATCCCTGTCGACTCTGCACGAGTCTTATCTAAGTCTATCTGAGCACAATATTTCTCGGAGTCGTATCTAAGCTCAGCCTCGTGCCTCCTAGTCTCATCCTCGTGCCTCCTAGTCTCATTCTCCTGCTTCCTAGACTCAGCCTCAATTTTAGCAAGCTCGAGTTTAAATATCATCTCAGGAGACAGGCCGGAAAAGGGAGCTGCCACTACTGAAGGAGGGGGGGCAAGAACTGGGGAACCACCATACGCACCGCCCGAGGGCACTCCAATCTTCCAATGCTCATCCCTCTGTGGGAGAGTGCTAACCTCCGGCAACTGAGTGGACGGCACTGTGGGAGTCGAGTGAGAGGGGATCTGGGGAGGAACCCCCCCAAACGCCCTCTCCCCCGAAACCCCATGTCGCCCACGCAACACCCAGGAAATCAGCTCCCCCTTGGACATCCCTACTACATTGGATTTGCCCAAAACCTTGGCTATCAGGCGCAAGCCATAAAGATCCACCCCAGTCAGCCTCCCCTCCGTCACGTGGTACTGCTTACTCACAAAAAGTCTAGCATCCTCCTCACTAGTTACTAACGGCACCTCCTCACTTAGCATCTCTCGCTCCTCGTCAGTACTAGGGCACGACATACTGAAGTTCACCAAAAAATTCTCGAGACAAAAGTGTTAAACTCCCTTATGCAAGCACTAATTACTAAATTAACTGGAGTCTCTTAAATGCTCTCCTAATTGCCTTACAAAAAAAAATATTCTTCAATATGTACGCTAAAGTACCAACAAACAAATGTTGTACAACTCTGCAAAAAAAATTATACTGTTCACAAAATCCTAAGCAAGGTCGCCATTTGTTACGACCGGGCACTCAGGTACACTAGGGCTCTTACACAGGACTCGAATATGGCTCGCTGCCACAACGGAAACACACGATCCCAACCCAAGAGTACTGCCAGCCGAACAAAAAACGCCACTACCCTCCAGAGTTCTATCTGCTATAACGGGGTATACAAGAACTCGGTACTAGCGTTTCACACAACAGACTAATAATCACGACGGGAGTTATCTAGTCTGGTAAACAATCAAACAAAGAAGAAAGTACTACAACACTAAAGAATAGTGTTGGCCGAAGCCGAAGTAATCCACCCTTGAACTAAGAACTTAAGAAGTCCTCCACCCTCTACTTCGGATCGGCACTATTACGTTACGTTAAACAATAGTCCTCGAGCATCAAGCAAGGAATCTTCTGATAAGTTAGATGCTTCTCGAATACTCATAAGAAGTAAGTATCGGATTTTGAACAGCAATTTAATGAATAACTCACTGGTAATTAAAGGCTTTAAATTGACATAAGAAGAATTATAAGGATAGGCAATAGGAAATGGCAAACATTAAGAAGAAGTACTCCGACAATGCACTGGCAATAGCCTACTAAGATTGTGCTCGTGGGCCACTAATCTCTAAAGTAGCTAAGCGTGCCACACATGAAATCAATAGTGCATAAACAATAATATACATAAGGAGAAGCTTCAATACTATACTGTATCTGCTGGTCGAGCAAAGTCTAGCTGGGATATCTAAGGTTAAGAGACAATGGCTGAGCAAGCGGCTCGTAGCCTAGCGAGGTCCTTAAGACTGTGCGGCCAAATTACGGTAATTGACGGGATGCTCTCTTGAGAGATCCAGATCACTAGTATCTGGTTCTCTCCTGGCGATCCTCTCAAAGTCAAGCAAATGAGATAGCACAGTGTTGGGTGGCAGAGGCAAAAGCCCTCACTCGCAACACAGTGCTAAACTCTCACGGTACACAGTCAGAAAGACCACCTAGGCGTTCCACGTCTCCGTTGCAATTGTACTGGTTCAACCACAACCTAGCACTCATAGGAAATCACAACTCGAGGAACCCTATCCCAGTCTAGCATTACCTAAACCAGCAGAAAACAGGAACATGAATAATCGTACACAGGGAAATGCATATACGAGTGCAACAAACATCAATCAATCCTATTCTAGTTAACCCTTCCAAAATAGGCTTTCTAACAGGCATATATCTCGTGAGAACTCAAGCGATAATACTTTGGCTGACTAGCTCTGCACCAAAGGGATCATGGAGGTTAAACAGGGACGAGAAGAGAAGAAGATAGGCTGTTCAGAGAGTAGAGAAAGTTCACATCAGTCGGAAGAATATGGATAGTTGCAAGGGATATGAGAAGTCGCTCTGCCTGATGAGTTCTGAAGACTGGTGGCACGAACCTCTCTTTTTATACTCGGCCCTCTAGCGGCATATCTCAAACTACTTAAGGACCGCCCACTGGCAATCATGACGTCATATTCTCTCTCAATCTGGGATCGACAAAGGATTTCCCACGCGCTTGATGAGGGAGGAGGGAGGAGGGAGGAGGGAGTGAGGCCTACACACCTCGTGGCGCGCTCACTGGCCGGCGTTACATAACTCTCTCTCTCATCATCATATATAAGTCCCACACACAATACATATATACAATGATATAAAATAGAACTCGTTGACTTAGAAGAAAACAAAATACATAATTATAATACTTATAGTACAACGGTTCACATAAACTGAGTTAGGAAACTCTACACAGACTACAGCCAAAGTTCCTGCCCTGACGATCCTAGCGAGAGTGGGGCCTGACTGAGCGTTCTGTACAGCATGCTCATACTCGGCATGCGTCACACAGTTAGTTGAATCCAGTTGAGAGAGCCGACCAGAGATTCCCAGACTCTCCGTGTCGTAGTCAGACTGTGAAGAAACAGAAACAGTTTCTTGCGAAACCTGTTCCGATTGTCCACACTCTGACTCAGAGTGAGAGCAGCTGTGTCCCAGACCAGCCCTATCCACTGAACCACTCGTGAGGGAACAAGGTTTGACTTTACCAGGTTTACCTTGAATCCTAGAGTTTTTACATGAGTTAATGTTATGTTGACATGACTTATGCATAATTGTTCCGTCTCCGCCACCACCAGCCAGTCGTCTAGATACCACAAAATCCTGATCTCTTGTTGCAACAAGGGCATCAGGGCTTGATGGACTAATTTCGTGAATATGCGAGGTGCTAGGTTTAAACCGAACGGCATCCTCTGAAAGACATAAGTCTGATGCATGATTCTTAACGCTAGAAAACGTTTGTTTACCGGGACGTGCCAATACGCGTCCGTCAGGTCTAAATAACACATCCACCCTTCCGGCAGAAGTGTTAGCCTGATCTGATTCACTGTCAGCATCCGGAAGGATACGTTGTGAATATGGAGGTTCAGATAAGACAGGTCTACGACCGGCCTCATCTGAACACTGTCCCTTTTGGGTACCAGAAAAAGTTTGGATGTAAAAACTGGGTAATTTTGGGGGACCGGGATGATAACATTCTTGGCCACCATCTCTTGGATCAGTGACTCCACCTCTAATGAAACAAAATTTGCCTTTGTCGGCTGACGTAAGCGAGGTCGCCGGAGCCACTGCCAGGTGATGCCTTTGCGTGCCACCATCCTCGCCCATGTGTTTAACACCTAAAGAGCGGCCTAGGCGGTAAATAATATGTAGCCACCAGCGGGGTGTTTTTACCCAAAATAGGGCTGTTTACGTGATCATTTTCATGCCTAAATAAGACCCAGAGCGTAAAACAAGTATCTATCCCTGAAAGGGCATAAACAGAGCTTTCCAATGACACCACAACGATCCTTGAATGACCGCTAGTTTTCTTGCAACAACCGCGCAACACGAGTGCAAAAACCATGTAATTCGGTACTTTCCCCATACAATTCACTATGTAGCGAGTGTGAGAGGGTGGAGGAGGGTGGGATTCATGTCGGTTGGTCCACCGCGGTGGTCTGGAGCAGTCATACGCTCGCTACTCTCCTGCCACCACTTGTCTCTCTCTCTCAGCAACATTACGTGCTGAAATTGTCACACGACTTATGTTGTGAGCCGCCACATAGTCCAAATTTCTTTCACTCGACATATGATGCGCGCCGCCAGTTAAGGGTTAAAGGCCATGCGCGATGATTCGCCCGGAACGACCCAGTTAGCAGACAAGGGTTCGCCGGCTGGACTACCCCCTGATCCACTCGCCGGGAGATCGGCCCTGGGAGTGAGGGAGACCTTAGTTTTTTGGTGGTGGTGGTGGTGGTGGAAGTTTAGACGACTGGCCGGGTTTGGCTGGAGACGGGCCCTGACCCGGCCTTTGATACCTCTGTCCTTCATGGGTACCTGAAGACTTTCCTTGCTTGTATCTGTACTGACCTTGGGTGGAAGAGGATTTAGGCAAATGAAAGGATTTCGCCCCACCAGACTGAGCTTTAGCGACTGGTTTGGGCTTGGTAAAAGTGAAAGCAGGTTTCTGAGATGGGGTGGGACTGTGCTTCAAGGCCTGAGCCATGTTAAACACCGTCCTCCACACCTCCGGGGACATTAAAGAGGCAGTTAGAACTGGGGACATTACTACTTGATTAGCAATCCTATCCAGGAGCTTTCGGACTAGAGACATCCTTAGATCTTGTCTTGCCCGCACCGCCTCTAACAAGGCCGTGCGTATATCTCCTAGTGACTGAATAGAAGTTTGGAGAAGTAAACGTCTAGATAGTTCGATTGCCTTTCGAACTTCTGTGTCCGCTATAGCCTGAGCAGATCTTAGCATAGATTTTGCTACTTGTTGCGTAACAATATACTGAGAAAATAGTCTGTACGCCTTACCCCGTAGCCTAAACTCCCGGTCTAGGTGAGCAGTGGAAGGTGTAGAGAACGGATCTTTAAGCTCGCATAGATTAATTTTAGGGGCAACTAAAAAGGCAAAGAGAGCAGAGGGAACTCCGCCGGCAGAGTATACTGGGAGAGAGAACCAAGAATGGCTCTCTTGTGGAATTTGGTGTGAAGCTTTAGAAGTGAATGTGGTTGCAAAGTTTTGCGCCTCGACTTCCCAGTCCACCCAAGGTCCCGGACCCAATTGCTCCACCTTCAAAACTGGATTCGCGGCTGAGTCAGTAAATGTCTTTAATCCCAACTCAGGGGTTAGAGCTGACAGCGCTTTGAGATCATTGAACCCATCATGTTTTGTCCAGTCCGAAAACAGTTTTGAAGCTGACGCAGGGGGTAGGGCAGGTGTAGAACAATATACAAAATAATCATGATGATAATAGTTGGGGATGGCCTTAATACTAACATCAAGTACATTTCCCAGCATATCTAGAGCCCTTAACTTCCTAGATTTATTTCCTTGGATTACCCACTCTCGTGGTACCGGAAGCTCCCCTGACATAGTGGACTGTGCTGCTTCTGGCTTTGTTGGTACCAGTGATACCCACGAATCGTCTGGCCCGTATAAGAGAGGCATAGCCCCTTTTCTGATCGGGGCTTTGTCTAATGGAGGAGGATTTACGTCTGCTACTACTCGCACATTGGAAGTTGTTAGTGCCGCCGAAGTTGGCCTAGTAACAATAGTAGGTGATACAAGGGGAGTGAGCGGAGTTTGTGTCAAAGTAACGGAAGTAGCCAGAGGTCGGACAGTCGATGTTGGCGTGGGAGCTCCCAGACCAACCATAGGAGGCTCCGGTTTCTGGCCAAAACACTTAGTTAAAGCACTCGCTAATAACCCACAATCTCATCCGCCGTGACAAATTGAGCAGATGAAGAACTATTAGGGGAAATATCCCTATTCTGAGAGTTATCTACGTTACCCACCTCAGAAATAATAGACCCATCATCCCCTACCTCCGGTCCCTCCTGAGAGGATCCCGCCGAGGCTGGGGCCCCTTGCCATGTTAAGTCAGGGATGGAAGACGGTGTCTCCGCATCCCGGTGGACTTCAGCCTCTACCTGAGTTGCCTGAGACGGCAGAGAGCTGTCCCGCCATGGCTGGGAGTACCTCCAAACTCCTTGGCCTTGGTCGGAACTTACTTGTGAGCCAGGCCCCACCCCAATGACTGAGTCCTCACTCGAGCCCTCTAGCGGGTTATCACTGCCGGGAGAACCCTCTAAATCTAAAGTGAGAATATTATTTGGGGACACTATGTCCGCCAGAATATCCCCGACCACAGTCTCTGACTCCACTTCCGACCTGTCAGATTGGACTTGAGACATGTCGGGAGTAGAGGCAGAAAGCGGGGTTCGAGGCTCCGGCGAACGCCGGGAGGACTTTCGTATATGAGACTCTTTTTTAGAAGACTTGTGACTCCGCCTCGACTTTGATGTATCACTAGAACTATCCTTGGTCTTGTCTGTCTTGCTCTTCTTCCGCGAAGGTGAAGTCGAGTGACTATGTGTCTGCTTTCTGAGAGGAGACCGTGACCTGGACCTAGATCTTGATTCCGAAGTTGTCGCCGGGGGAGACGGCTCTCGCGGTCTCTTAGATGTGCCGGGGGAGGCAAGAAGCTCTTTAACCAGCCCAGCCTCTGCCGGCTTAGTGACTTTACTTCGGGAAGGAGGACGTTTAATTGGGGGGTACTGAACCAACAAACGGTCCCACAGAATTACGTTATCACACTGCAATGCTTTATGAGCCACTGCAGTCGCATAATTAGTAAGAAGTTGTCTGACCTCGCGTAATGCAACCGCCGCGGCCAGATTGTCGTGCTGTAATACTTTAATACCCAGCTGACTACAAAAGGTACAATTCTTTGTGACCCACAAACCCCTTGATCAGTCTAAGCATTTGACACAACGAATGCACAGTGTGCGCAAAAATAGGGATTCCGGAACATGAGGGTGTTGAGCAAAGAGCAAAAACAGGGGCTAGAGCAGCCATGGCAGAGACTGGTTAAAAGCTAACTCCCCCGGGCCTCACCTGGTCCTCTGTGGACCCGCCGGAACTCCGCCCTGGAAAAAAGAAAATTTCCAGGAATTAATGCTCATAAGGTTACCCCAAAATGTTCTAACACAAGTGTTAGTGAACCGCCGGGCAACGAGACGTAATACCCCACCATTACCTCTCGTTACCCTGTAGGTTCGTATGTAAAGATTTGTAAATAACTTTACGTGTCCAAAAGATTTAAGAATATCCTCAGACATGATATAAAGATGAGCAGTTCTTTATAAGTGACGCAGTCTTCCCTGTGATATAACGTTCACCGGGAACCCATACTAAGACGCCGGCCTCCTTATTATAATGCAGTTAGCCAGGTTAAGCCCATCTTAATCATTAGATCGCCGTGAGTTGAATGTCTTGATACCTAAATGTATCCCTCAATTGTTAGGCTAATCCTACCGAATTGCAAATCCGTGATTCCCACCCTCCCGAGGTTCAACCGCCGGGTGAAAAATAATAGAAAAGTTAACCCCAATTGTTCCTATCCCCACTTCTTTGCAAAAGATCGCCGGGGTGGAAAGACTACTCAAAACAACACAGCCCAGTTTTTCAACGGCTTTGCAAAACCGGGAAAAACTATCGTCAACAGGTGTCCGCATGAACCCCTAGTTAAACCGGGTAAAGCCCTTCCGCTGGGAAACACATAGTAAGCCTGAACACAGGCCCCACTACAGAGACGCAGTTCTGGAGAGCCCTCAAGCCACCACTCGCCAGGGGAAACTAGCCTATTTTAACCACGCGTGATTAAAACTCGGCAACCAGCCGGATTTTCTCGGTGCAATCGAGAAAACCCGCCGGAAAAGGCAACCCACACCCACCAGATGTAATCTGAGAACCAGCCGGGTTTTCACGGAGCAATCGAGAAAACCCGCCGGAAACGGTAACCCACACCAACCAGAAGCAATCGGAGGTACACAAATAGTGCCTGGAATAAGCCAATACACAACTTATCCAGAACACACATGACACAGTAGTACATATTTATACAATAAATCAATAACACTTGTACATGTAAAAAATCTACGAGGCTGGCTAGGCCTAAGCAGACGGAGTATCGCTTAAACATGTGGTAATAAAACAAAAAGCACTGGATATTATCACAACAGGAACAGCAGCCAACACACCTCAAAGAAATATACCTGGGAGAGGGTATAGACCTATACCTATTCTAGGGACCTAGAACAAAATTCACTAAGTGAAGAAAAATACGCTAGGAACGTCAGAAAACAAACAAATAAGGCAACTTCATCAGAAAGATAAAAAGAAGCCTAATCACACGTAGTTAAAGCCAACTAAATAACTAGGCTAGCTAAACCGCGAAAACGTTTCACGCGTCCACCCCGGGACCATGAGGGTACGCCCGAAATAGGCGTCCCAAACACACGACCCAAAATACACTGAACTGCGGGCAGCCCGCCCATGACACCCCTGCTACGCATATCCTAACCTTACTCGATACATCCCAGAGTAAACAAATGAGAAAACACTCACTAGGGACGCAGCAAATGCGGAACGAGCGGAGCGTGGGGAGACACGTCAGGGCAGGTTGAGCGCAGAGCAGAGAAGGAAGAATGACGCCTGAAGTCAGCGTCTGGTTAAAGATCCACACAAGTACATCCACGAAGTTATGGAAAGCTTATGAATAGTTATTCTTATTTTCTTTTTATTTGATTATTTTTTTACGAAGTTTTTTCGTAGTGAGTACCCAATTTCATAATGACGAACCAGGAGTGAGGTTGCGTGCGCTCATGATGAAGGCTCCTCAATTTGTTATGCTCTGCGCGGTAGATTCAAACTACGGTAAATGAGTGTTTGAAGAGGGTGCCTTATGTAATAGGCATAATCGTCAATGATGGAGGGGCCACTAATAAATAGACCTATATAAAAACAAAAATGTGGTATTAAAATAAAGTTATACTCGAAAATGCCCGTTTATAATACCAGAAACCACTAATCTTTATTTTTATTAATCTCACCACAACACCCCCAATGAAATTAATTAAAGTATATATGATCCACCGGGATTCGAACCCGGGTTATCACACACAGATTTTTGCCACCTCTTAACCCGGGGGGGGGGGGGCCCTAGGGGTGCGTTTGACAATGCTAGGGGGGGCGTGGGATAATCAAGGTTCAAAGAATCTCATAATCTGCTTCTTGGTGGTTGGGTGCGGAAATTTATTGATAGCCTGTACCTTGTTCTGAGGAGGGCACACCTGTCCCCTTCCCACTACAAACCCAAGGTACTGCACAGTGGCTTTTACGAAGTCACACTTTGCCAAATTTACTACCAGACCTGCTTCACTGAGTTTCCGGAACAAGGTCTCAAGGTGCTCACAATGGTTCTCAAAGTCGTCATCATAAATGATTACATCGTCCAAATATACGGTGCAATTTGGAATGTCCTTGACAATTTCATTCATCAGGTTCTGAAACGTTGCTGGTGCATTCTTAAGTCCGTAAGGCATAACATTACACCGATAGGTACTCCCGTCCACAACAAAACCACATACCTCTTTAGCACGCTCGGACAAAGGTACTTGCCAGTAACCTTTTACTAAATCTACTTTAGACAAAAAGCGAGCATTACCAATTTTATCAACACTATCATCAACCCGAGGAAGAGGATATGGGTTAGTTGGAGTCAAACCGTTTAACCTACGGAAATCAATACAAAAGCGTACCTTGCCATCTGGCTTAGGCTGCAGTGTTACGGGGGAAGTCCATTTAACTGTGCCTTTCTCTATCAACCCTCTACCGAGCATATACTCCAACTCATCCCTCAGAGCTGGTAGTTTTATGGGGGGCACAC
>JBAKBP010028235.1:0-28921 GCA_037953745.1 Lithodes maja
GTCGAACCAAAGCCAAACTGGACGTGACGGATTTGGAAGATGAACTGGAGAAGCTGAAGCCCAAGTTCTATACCATCTCGAACAAGCTGAATCTAGTCGAGAAAGCGTGAAGAGCTCTATCTTAGAGTTCGACGAAAAGGAATTGGTTGTACCTCTACATGATGATTACGAGCGCGAGGGTGGCGATGATGATTATGAGGGTGGTGACGATGGCTACGTACCAGTGACGAGCTATGTCAGCAGCGGCGCTAACGAAAAAGTCGAGTGTCCCATATACCAACAGTTGGATCTGTTATACCTGTTATGTTGCCTTTACCGCTGGAACCCGAACTATGAGATGGATAACATGTGGCTTATACCTACCGTCTTCATATACGATACCATCTTCAACTATATGGTTCGATGCACCAAACAAGACCTCACATTACCGACCAAAATTGACACATCCTTATTGGACGATGAGTTCGAGAGTCTGTGTTACGCGCGGCATTGACGTTAGGCTGGTATTTGGACTATGGTCATCGGAGTGGTAGTCATGTTTCTCATCAGCTACATATTCTTCCGAGACCCCCCCCCCCCATATAAACCCAGGAATCACTCTATAGCAGTCTCCCACACCATACTCGAAAAACTCTAAGCGTTACCAACATTTCCTCAATGGGTGAGGTATCAACAGCCAAACATAACATTGGGTTACTGAATAAACGACACATTTTTAACATTCACCAAATGTTTATTTTAAATCTCACCAAAGTACAGCACCCAACACAGTTTTTATAGACAAACCTATCACATTGGTGTAGTCAGAGACTGCCTTGAATTTACACCCGTAACCTACGTGGTTGGAAAAAGCCATGACTCCAATCGTTTCTATTAAACTCCTCTCTATATCTGGGTTACACGATACTTCTTTCTCGTCTCCATATTCGTCTCCCTCTTCATATTCATCGCCATATTCGTCTCCCTCATCATATTCTCCTTCTCGTTGATGGTGGTCTCTGTTCGATTCGGGAGGTTCGAGTGTCGTGTCGCAAATGTCGTGTTGTGCATCTATTACACTTATAGCATTTAGGAGGTAACTCGTACCCCAACTAGCCACCCAGCCAGCTGTATTCACACTCTCTCCCAAAGTGCTTACAATTATCGGATTCATGGAGACCAAGTAGCATAATTCACTCTCTTCGCTCACCATTTTAGCGAATTTTCTGGGTCTCGATAGGTGACATCTGGCAAATTTGTTAGTGTACCAGAAGGCTCCCTCGATGAGCATTCTCCAAACCAATGCAGCTTCTTGACTCGGGTTGATTTTGTCATATATCCCCAAACCCAAGTGTCTACTCTTTAGTATGTCTTCTCTGAGCTTTTCTATTGACGAATCGACCGTTTGAACGGACGTGGGGGGGTTCACTACGATTGTTGGAGTTTCGACAGCAGCGGCGACTGTATTTCGAATCTTGTTGGAATATATGGTGCCCACATGGCCATTAGTTTCTAACTCTTTCATGGCCAGTCTTCTGTGGTCGATGTTCTCTCGCCAGACCGCATTATGTTCGGGGTGATGCATCTTGAATATCTCCCACAGAGATATGAACGCGCTGGGGTCTTCTAGCTTCAAGAAGTTCAAATGGTTGTACACTTTCTGGTAGTCGATGGGATAGTCTCGAATGCGTTGAGGGTTTTTTAGTCTAGCCTCGAGAAAACTGAGTACGGGTCGCTGTTGACGTTCATGTAACGCTCGGCTCTTGATTACCTTTTTCCATTCTACCATCTTGTCCCCGACGCCACCCACTATGAGTAGTGTCATGATTTCCCCAGCGGCCTGGTTGAGTTTCATCTCCTGGTGTTTGTGTTTGAAGATGCCAGTGTTAACCACTTTATGGTCCAACTTCAACTTGGACAGTTTGGGTAATGTGGGCCCGTCGCCGGAATTGGATAGCAAGTATGCTCCACCCGTGGTGGTGATGGTTGTAGTAGTATCGTTCCAATTTTCGTGTCTTTTCACATAGTCCGTCACTAGGTTCTCTACCACAGTTTTAAGCTGCTCTCTGAATTCACCCAAGTCCACCGGACGTGCGTCGGCTTCGGTGGTCCTAGCTCCCATCCAAGTCCTAAAGTATTGGGCCAGGAGGGTTCTATACATCTCGATCTCCCACCAGTGGTTGAAGAAGAGAGCGTTCCTCAACACGCTCTGTCTTTTCGCCATCCTGGGGTTGTTCTCGGAGCCTATCATCGACTCCAGATAGTCTGAACACCAAAGAGTGAAACTTGAAGTCGGTTCTAGCGTCAGCGTCCTCTCCACCGTTATGTTTTTGGATGGACCTTCTCCGAACAGGTCTAATATGGTCTCGCTATAATCCACCGACGAGAAGAGACCAGACACTACAGACTCTAGTGTAGACCGTCCGCTAGGTTGTGTATGTTGATGAACAGTCTGAGCTTCGGTAGGTGTACGCAAGCCATAGAATGTGTCCGGGGAGATTGGGCTGAGAGTCCAGCGATGTTTGAACATTCCCTCGAAAGTCTTTCGTGTCGTTCCGAATCTCTAGGAAATATAGCCAGGATGACTCGAGTCCCCAAGGGTGAATCGGCTAGGCGTCGATTCGACAGTTTCCTCTGTAGGTTGTTATCGAGAGTGATGGAGAATGTGACTCGCGCGTCTTTGGAGTCCTCTAGGTTAGCGGCTCGATCCTCTAGAGCCTGGAGTCTACACAGAATGTTGGTGGGTTGACACTGGTCGGTGAGGCGGTAGCCTCCCAGCATGATGCGGTTCAAAACACTAAAGTCGTCCAACCTGGGCGGTTGCCGCGAGGTGGGTTTGCACCGCTCTATGCCTGCAGTCACGTTAGAGTCGGCTAACAACAACTCCGAGGTTATGTGCCACTCGTTGGTGAGGATGTGGAATATCAGACTGGTGGTCGCCTTCTCTAACATACCGATTCGTTGGTTGTCGATGTTAGATCCCAAAATCCGTAGGTTGGAACCGTGTTTCGTCTTTATCTTTTCGAGGTACGTGTTGAGTATGTCTCGCTTGGGGTTGGTCGTGGTAGGTGGGTATATACTCGTCCTATATTTAGTTCTGAGCATCGCTCTCAATACTTGCTCCACCGTTCCAATCCAGTCTCTCCTGATGATCTCGTCGGCGATCGTACGCTTCCCAACTGCTCGAACATCTCGATCCACACTTCGGATTCCATGACGAGGTCCACTAGTGTTTGACTCCGGTACATTATTCGGACCAGATTTTCTCGACGGTAGTTACCCTCAGATGCCACATACTCTTGGTAAATCAGTCTCTCTATATCTGTCCCCATACACTTTTCGTCACGTAGGATCTTGCACACCAGCCGAGCCACGCTAGTTACGGCCACGGCCAGGTGTTCGAATTTATCTGACACCGAACTCTGTGAGAAGAGGTTACCCTCGTAGGTGGACGAGAGCAATCGTATCTTGTCATCCAAAGTCGACTTCGGGTCGTCCACCTCCCGCAACAAATCCACCATTAGAAGTTTAGGGTGGACTTTCATGAGGATTATGATGTGCGCATCCACCAAGATTTTACGGCTGTTCGATGTTATGTTCTTAAGGTTGAAACCGTCTCTCGACGCCAGCCTCCCCACCAAAGTCGAGTACTGATTGAGAGTCCCCGCGTTGATGACTTCGTCCAATTCGCCGCACCCTAAATTCAATCGGTGGCTCAGAGTGGTGGGTATTCTTCCGTCTTCTTTGACCACGGAGCTCAGGTTTCTCGTATGCACTTGGACGTACTCTTCCAGCAGTTGCTCGAAATCTTTGTGGCCGATGTCTTCGCTGGGAGAGTTGGGTTTTCTACCCTCTCCCATCAAGAATCTCCTCTTGTTCTGGTCTCCTTCCAAAGTCTTCTCTTGCCATTCGACATACCTCCCGTACGAGCGGTTAATGTTGTACATGGCCCACCGTTCGGCCAAAGCTCTATCCGTCGTCGTCGTCGTCTCGGTCACCTTCTTGGTCCTAATGATGATGGCCTCGAGAATGTTGCGGTTGGTGAAGATCGAGTCGTCTGCTAACTCGGTGAGGTCTAAACCTTTAGCCTGTCTCGTAGCAGTGTATACCGCATTGAACCAAACACCGTAGTGGCTGACGGGTTCTCGCAGATTTATATCGTCTACACTTTCGAAATATTTTGTGACGAGAATGAGCATCATGTGGTGACGACCGTACAACTTCGCCCTAACCGATTGGTGCTCGGCGTTGGCAAATTTTAGTAGTTTGGCGTCTCGGGCTTTGTCTTGTAGGTCGAACAGGTTGTAGGTAGATTCGGCGGTGTCTTCCATGAAGTAATCATTCCTTATATGATCTCGGAGACTATCTTCTAGTTGTCTGATGGCGTTCGAAAAGGTAGTAACGTTCAGTCGATTGTATTTTTTACAAATGATACTGAACCTTCTGGCGATAGTTGGTTTACTAGGTTTGGGCTGCACGTCCTTCACTCTATTTTCTAAATTCTTCGTGTGGATTGTGTGTTTGATTAAGTTGGCCAGCGCCTCGTCGATGGTAATACCCTCGGTCAAATTTCTAGACACCTTGTGGTAGTTTCGGTGAAAGTCGTTCACCTTCTCCATCTCAGACGGGGTTCTGTGCGAGAGGTACGAGAGCAGTTTAATCTGCCAGTATGTGGCGAATTCTCTCCCGTAGTTACTACAGTAACGTTCCATGTCCCTTATGTGTAAGAGATCCTTGGGTTGTATCAGTGTGTTGATGGTTTGGTTTAGGGTCACTCCCAGGAAGTTGAAGTTTCGTATATTGAGTCTGGTTCTCAGATCTTGACTGGGCCTAAAGTTGGAATCCGCGAGCCACAAGAGTTCGGGTTGGTTCGTGGTGGTGATATCGCCGCGGCCGCGGCCGCGGCCATCATCATCAGAATATGAACTGTCGGTGGTCACCGTGACGACTCTATCGAACACTTTGAAGTTGACCAACACGGGTATTAAATCTGCCGGGTAGTTGGAGTAGACCACGGGTAGACTTTGCTCCAGGTACTCTCTGTTGCAGTGGGCGGCCGTGATTATGAGCTGGGTGTAGTATTCTCTGTCGTGGTCGATGAGTTCCGTACCGCTCTTAAACTCTACAGTGTCGACAGTTGGATGAGCCAGTTGATCCTCTATGTTAACGTTACTGTTAGTGAGTAACAAGTTACACAATGTATCGTTTTTGGGTTGGTTTAGAATATTGAAGGTCTCTAACGAGAGGTCGCTACCTATGAGAGTGGGTGGTATGTGGATACCGTCCATGTCTAACAGGTCCACCCCAAAGTTTCCGAAGGTGACCAACAACAGCGACGGTGAGTTCTTGAATTTGACCATCAGGGAGGGTATGTTAGAGTTGATGCCCGCCTCCTTCATGGCCGAATGTCTAAATATCTGGTGGTTGGCGAAGTTGATGTACAGACTCTCGATCCAGTCGAAGGCGTATTCTATGGCTTGGGTCCTCCCACCGGCATAACATCGGATGGCCAATGCCGGTAACTTTCGAGCTGAAGTGGCATTCAACTTGGATACGAAATCTTTCTGGTTCGTGGGAAGATTGACCCAATCTATACTACTCCGGCCACCCACTGGCCATCTTCGGGCTCCGACTACCGTCCAATCTATGATGTCTCTTCCCACACTCGAATCATAGGCGATACCCTCGAAGCCGCCCAACAGAGTAGGGAACTGGGGTCTGTCCATGATGGGTGTGTCGTCCGAATCCCAGAGTTCGTCCCGAACAAAATACAGATTCTCTATCCCCCAATATTCCTTAGTCGACACCACCGAAAATAGGTTGGATGTGGTCGAAATCTCAGACGAGATGGCGGGAGAGAGATCCTTGGCAGTCTGATGTACCGTGTGGCTGTAACGCTTGACGTGATAGAAGCTAAACCTTAGATCGGAAGATCTGCGACATAGGTAGTGTTCTTGGTCCACCACTCCTACCACTTTACCGCCGACTAACCCAGAAAGGTTCGGGTAACTGCAATCGATGTTGATGGTGGTCGAGTAGAGAATGTCGGTGGTGTTGTGAGAGGTTTGGATCACAGCCGTCATGTTGAGGTTTTCAAAGTTCTTAACACCTAAACACTCTCGTCGAACTTCTTCGTGGGGTAGATTCAGGTCTTGGTTAACCTTTCTGTACACCGATTCTATACTTGTCTCGACTTTCTCGAACACGAATTTCCTGACACCTTGTTCCGTTAATCTACCACTTGTACCGTACTTGATCTTACATGTGGCGGTGTATTTGCTCAGGTCCACCCTGAGGTCCGAGACTAAAATGGTCAGTTGGTCATCACGAGCATTGGCTGATATCGACAGATCAATTAAGGACAATGGAACGAATATTGCACCACTAGTCATCGTTTTACTGACATTCCCCCCTTCTGTGATGACCCACTCAAAATGCGAGAAATGAAGGTCCCTACGGTTGAAGTGTTCGATAGGGACATCGGTCGTGGGTAAACATCTCAAAGTCACTACAGTACGGTTCGTCTTGGTGAAGATGGCGACCTTGGTAACATCATAATACGAAGTAGAGTTGCCTTCGACGAAGATGGTGTCGTCGGGTCGATCCGACACTCCGAGGTATACTCCTATTCGGTGTGGCTGGTTTGAATCGACTCGATACACTTTTCCTTTCTCGACGACGTTTAGTAGCGCCAGTTCCTCGGACCTGGTCAGTTCAATGATGTGAGTTTTGTTGAGTCCTTCCCTTCTCACTATAACGTAGCCGTCTCTGTTATTGTCCCCGACCATGTACTCTGCGGGCGTCAGTCCACCCAGAGATACCATCACATCTTTCATATCAATCTCGTATGGTGTAGTGTAACTCAATGCTAGGAAACCTTCAGAGTCGACATAGTTAATCTCTAGATCTCTCTTCACCGTGTCCATTCTCTCTAATCGTCTTCTGTCCATGAACAGTTGGGCGCCTGACATGGGGGCCGACTGGGGCAGTTCCTCACCGAAGATGTCTGGTAGAATTTTCAGAGGGGTCGTTTGCGATAGAGGGGCCACCGCATCGGGTACCACAGTCCACACTCCTATCGAAACGAAGTTGACCATGAAAGTACTTTCCACGCGTTCCATGGACATGCATGTATAATGCCCGGGTCTAACTACAGTCTGCGACAGTAGTATATTGTTAGCCTCGTTGTCCTCTGGTGGGTCTTCCTCGTCTTCATCTTCTACTTCGTTGTTGTTGTTGTTGTTGGAAAAATGTCCAGGATGAGACGCCGTGGATATGATTCTGGTCTGGTCTAGATCTCGTACGTACACTCCGTTCACTAACCACTCGAAAGTCTTGTGTGTAGCTAGGTGTAGGTTCTCCATGTCGTTGTCGTTTCGAATGTCACCGCTCTGTCTGTGGTGCCAAGCGTACTCTCCTTTCCCGAATATCTGGTTCATCAGTGGGGCGGGAACGGACACGTCCGCCGTAGTTGAAGCATCCAAGGTGGCTAACAGCGATTCACACTTTGATAACAAATCGTAGCTCATGACAGGTTTCTCGGGAGAAGCTATTACGGTAGCATCCCTCGCCACTTGAAACGTCTTGCGGTTGCACCTCAATTCGCCTTTAGATGTGATCGAGATATCTTCCAAAGTTAGGTATTTGGAGCCAGCTTTGGTTAAGTTATCTCCGTCGAGAAACCACTCGTATACACCCGATGGACTATTGTCACATATGAACTCGCATGGTAGGGCATACTCGACGAAAATAGTTCCAGTTTCCGTCTTACTGACTCGATGTACACAATTCATGTGACGGCGGTGGGGGGTAGATGATGATAATGGTGGTGATGTGGTAGTGGTAGTGGTAGTAGTGGTAGGAGTGATAGTAGCTGTTGGTAGTGGCGTGGGCCTTCCATTATTCATGATGTTAGAGGAAACGACTTTGGTGAGTTCTAGCATCTGGTTGAAGTACCCACGAACCTTGCATTTTACATCCATCAGTTGCTCCACCAGGACCATTTGTAGACTACGTCTATCTCTCCCACGAGGGTAGACTCTCGGTTTGGGGCTTTCTCTATTTGGTGTGAAGAGACCTAAGGATGTCTCACCCAAGTAGTCAGGCATATTCGAACTGTGTAGGTAGCCACTGCTATTGTTATTGGGTGGTCGATCTTCCGGTAAGGATACACCCCAAACCGAAGCCACACTTTGTCTCGCAGCTTCCAACTCTTGGATCCATTTAGGTTTGATGGCATTGGGGATGTCGAACCTATTGCCGAGGAACACATCTACGGCAAATATTACGCTCACGAGAAGGATGATGGCTAGAATGAAAGAGACGAGTAGGGCTACAATTTTACAGCCCGTACGCCCTTCTCCATAGTTCGAAGTTAGTTGTCTGGGTGCCATTTTTTTTTAGATAGGTTTGTGCGATACATCCACTCGTCCGAAAATAACAACCCCTTTTATAATTTTAGCACTAAATTACTATAGCTTACACTGCACGATCCATCAGTTCCCTACTCAGCATACCCATTTCACCGTCGGATAGAGGTATATTTAGGTGCATCCCGAAGTCCTCAGATATGGTTAGATTATCATCTTTCAGCGCAAACCGAGCGTACTTCTCGGTGGTATTCTTATCAAACAGAATTTGTCCAACACCAGTCTCCTGGTAGAGTGTTCGTCCGACTCATCTACGTAACTTTCGGGGTTATCCCTGATAGCTTTTAGACATTCGCCGGCTATGTAGTATGTGTAGTGAGTGGTACCATCCATTGTCATCCAAACATATGGGTATTCTGTGCATGGTTACCGCCTTAAAGAGTGCCGAGAAAGTGAGAAACTCGGATTGGTCTAGATACTCTTCCGATGGCTTACCATCGTCACCCAAAAATATAACCGGGAACCTCTTGGTCGCCCCGACATTCAGACTGTATTCGTCCTCAAACTTACCCTTACTACTACCACTATATCTAGCATATAGTAGCGCACACGTGGCCACAAAAACCAGTACGAATACCACCACTAGTACACCGAACCAATTCATCGATATCTTAGGGGGGGAGGGGGGGGAGAGAGAAAATACACAAAATACGTCAGATTTTTATTCTATTGGCCGAATGCCTCAACTATAGTGGCTGCCAACTTGATGGCATCCTGAACTTTCATTTGGTTATGTTTCCTATCTATCTCCGAAATGGTTGCACCTATCTCAAAGTCATTCAGCTTCTTGCTGTTCACACATAACATTACATTCGGTATATTGTTGTCGATGGGGGTGAATATCTCGCCGAGGTTAATATTTGCCAAGTATATAACGAAGAATCGAGTGAAGAGTCTCATGTTGTCAAGTAAAGCCTGTAATGCTGTCATGAGGTTCAGACCCAAACTTTTCGTTTTAGCGTTAGAGCCTTCCCCATCAAAACTGAACTTTTTAGTGAAGTTGGGATCTTTCAGGTGGTACGATAGCATCATTAAAGCTTCGCTGGGTTGACATTCTATTAGGCGATCCTGTATCGGATTGTATCTGTTAGAGAGTTCTTCCTGTTGCGCTTTACGTCTCATCCCAAACTTGTCCATGTTGTCCCACATCTCATCCTCACACTCGGTCATAGTCTCGTCCACCTCCGCCCCGTCCGATCGTTCCTTCTTACATGTAGAATCGCTAGCATCGTCGCCAGTCCTAACTTTCTTTGAGGGTGGTGCAGTGGAGCATTCGCCTTCCGTACTCGAGCGTCTACGCTTAGTGTTGGTTATGTTTCTTTCGAACAGTCTCTTCACTAGTAGGTTGTTACAATTCTTGGTCGTTGTTGCTATCTTCTCGGTGTTGAGTTGTGGTTTGTTGATGAGGGTTAAGAACATGTCGATGATACTGGAATATTTGGTGTCCGAAATTTCATTCAGTGCTTGAACCAGGTCATACTTGTCGGAATTACTATCACCCACAGAGGATGTCGTACCATTGTGTGTTGTAGCATCGTCCTCATTCGTTCCGCAAGTTAGAATCTTGGGTGTGCTGTTGTTATTGTCGATGAATTTATGGATGTTCTTCCAAACATTGACGCTACTATTTATGATACTCTTCAGGTTCACGTTCACTGTAGGGGATTGTTCATCCTCATCATCAGTATTCTCTTTGGTTTGGTCGTCATCACCCATATGCTGATCCGATACCGACTGATTCACCAACTCTTCTAGCCTGTTGTTGCCGCCAACAACACCACACAAAAATTCGGCCAAATCTGGGGTATTCACAGTATCACCCACATCTATGCTATCGTCTTCGCCATTGTGGTTGGATGGACTCCCCAAAGCCTCTAGTAGGTCTGTGAGGTTAGTAGACATGTCAGGGTTGAGTGAGTGTGTGATGAAGACTGACTCGGATGGTCGAGGTGGTCCCCCTTTTATCCGACTCGGACTGTGAGGAATATAGACTTGCCCCCGACACATTCGTTGGTCACAATTTTAGAATTCTTGTTGCCTCGCTTGATGCCTTCCATATTGTACATGGGTGCGCTTTTCATATGGAACATAGGGTTTAGTAGAGTGGGCACCTTGCCTGAGTCTAAGAGGGTCTCTATGTTGGGTATGACCCTAATGTCGATTCGCTTATTCCCGTCCATTAACAGAATGTTAGCATCCTTCGCTCTCGCATCTCTCAGTCTACTTCGGTTTCGAAGTTCCTCTCGATGGGCTAACTGGGCGATGATATCTCGGTGTGTGGGTACCGCCGTCACCGCCGCCGCTCTGTCGGTTAGTGGAACCATCGCCGTCAAGTCTCCCAGCTTTCTTCTCTCTCGTTTCACTATTCTGTCCAGTATCATCTTGTGTTTGGGGTTGGCCCCCATCGAACATCCTGCGATGTTACTATTCATCATCCTCTGTTCTTTCAGGGTTAGCATTCTGTCCATCTTGGTGTTGAGTTCTTCCTCTACATTCTTCTTGCCCCTAGAAAGTCCGGAGAATGTGCCTGACAGAAACTCGAACCCGTCGACCTTTCTCCCGATCAGAAGAGATTGATTGTCATTACCCTTCCTGACGAATCCGGCTCCTCCGTGTTGAGATACTATGGTCGAGTTGTGGTAGATCTTGCCGGCGTTTCTGTTGAGTTCAGTCAAGATGTTACTCCTGGTCTCGGATGATAACACTTTGGGAACGGTGAGCTCGTTGATGGTTAAAGTGGTATTGGATTTGATCCTCTCCGAGTAGAAGGGAGTGTTGGTCAGTTGGTAGAACTCACTACTAGCACCCATATCGTTTCTAGTGCACACCGTTTTGGTGTCCAAGAAGAACTTTTGCTCGGGGATGAGTAAACCCTTCAGTTTTTCATTGTCGGTGACCATCGGGCACTCGTTCGTGGCTGCGAAGAGACTTATGTTTTTGAGATGATCCGAGCTCACTCTATCTCGGGCGTGTCTACTATAGAAGCTCTCCAACCAGAGCTTGTCTCCTCTCGTTTCGTCGCAGTTGTCTTCGTCGTCACCGTTACATTCGTTCGCCTTACTCAGGCGGGGTTGAACCTCCCTACTGAAGTAATCGGCTAAGATCTTCTTGAAATCCACACCCAGGTTAAAGAGACTCGAAGCATTGTATTTTCTCATAATTTCTGGACGTAGCGTGCTCTTAGCTTTAGGGTCTAACATGTCGACTCGGTTGCAGTTGAAACTGTAAGATTCTAAGAAGACGAACGGGTAGTAGAAGAGGTCATCCAGCCCGTCCCGGAGGGTCACGATGGTTTCCCGTTTGTTTTCGAGATTGGTTAGGAGCGAGGCAAAGTCGAACTTGTCTTTGTACACAATGCTGAAAGAGGAATCCCTAAACCTATTGTTAGTGTAGTCTTCCGTTAAAGAACTGAACTCTAGGAGCTTCTCGCTGGACAGGTTGTGACTCCTAATCTTGTCTGTCACGCTGTCCATTCTAAGGATGCAGAGGTTAACGAAAGCTAGTATCGTGAGGTAGATCTGTTTGAAAACCGTACGGGTGTTGGAGGTGGGAGTGGTTCGCCATTGACTGTTTAGTCCGCTGGCTTTCATGGGGAGATGGTAGAATATGAGATGTAGGATGGTCTTGATGTAGAGTACGGTACTGTCGAACTGTTTCATGTTCTCCTCGCTAAAATCGAAACTGATCTTTCGTAGGTGCTCCACCAGATACTCGTAACAGGTAAGGAGAGCGCAAGTGAGAAGACTGTAAACGGCTGACCTGTCCACATCTTTGAGAAGTTGTGTTCTCTTTACGACCTGCGTTTGAAGTAAGGTTAGGCCATCTTTAGTGAACTTTTTGACGGTGGTATCCAACTTACTCAATAGGCAAGAATCCACGTTGAACACATTGTATATCAAAGTGTTGATGCGCATCGGAAGAGTGGGTGCCTCGATAACTTCTCGAGTCACAGTTCTGAACATTTCGTACATGCAATGACTCTGAATCAACTTTCCCAAGAATCTTATGCAGTCGTCTACCATAGTTCGACTGTGGAGTATGTTGTTCTTAGTATGAGGATGCGATAGCGATTTGATCAGACAAACAGTAAGGACCACCATACTGGGAGGCGTTCTGCTCTGGTCATACAGTGACGTTTTGAGAGTGAGACAGTTCATCGGATCTATGTTGAATCTAGATTTGGGATCCCCGTAAGGTCCACCCAATATGTCGTTCGGGGTTATGACTACTACAGTGTCATCTTCGCCATTGTCAGATTCCCAGTCGAACCCTCTCCTACTGGGAGTTTTGTTCTTGTTCTTTTGGTCTTCACTTCCATCGATTCTGTCAAAGACTCTAGAGTTTGGTTTGGGTACGTTCGCGTTACTGTTGGTGTTAATGTTGGTGGGTGTAATGAGAGTGGTAGGTCGGTTCCTATTATTGTTGAACGCTATGCTGTTTAGTTTCCTGGATAGTCTATCGAGTTTTTTGTCTAGTGCAGTGTTCACGTTATCAATTTTCTGGGAGAAATCCAAGTTCAGAGCTCTGAAGTTGGACGTCAACCGTTCGTTCGTGGCGCCGCCTTCAGTCTGTGGTGCAGCTATGTGCAAAGTTTCCTGATCCATGTGTTGCTGTTGAGTATCCGCGATGGCTTGAATCTTGGACATAATATCATCCAGCTTTTCCTCTCCTCTCCTCTCGAAAGTCTGTGTCGCATTGGCTAGTCTCTCATCCATAGTGTCGAGTAAAGCTTGGTTTTGGTTCGCTATCGTACCCTCGATATCCGCTAAGGTTAACTGGGGTTGTAGCGGCTGTGGTGGTGGTGGTGGTGGTGGTGGTGGTGGTGGTGGTGGGGGTTGCTGTTGCTGTTGTTGTATTATCGGAAACGTGGGTATAGAAACCATAGGCTCCACCGACGGAGGTTGCTGTTGGCCACACATTTTAATATCCGTCGAGTTTTGGTGTAACAATGCCACAACCTCGGTCAACTTACCATCGATGTATACCTTAATCTCATCTACATTCTGTACGCTAGTTGACATGAGATTGGTAAAGTTGGTGTGGAGTTCAGTGGTTCCGTAAGTTAGGCTGGTTATGTATTGTATAGTATGTAGGGTCAGGTTTTCCATATACATCTCAATCTTGAATAAGGTGGCTTTAGCATTGCTGGACCACTGCACATCCTCAGGAATGCAATTGTCTCGTATGATATGAACCAACTTTGCGGAATTTGATGATATGCTTTCGACGATGGTCTGGATTTTTGTCTGTACATCCCAGATGGTGATGCCGTCATCGTTTTGTGTGAGCGACTCTATGATTTTGAAGACCTGTCGGATTTGGTCCCTTCTGTTCTCGGAGAACTTGAGGTATAGTTCTCTGAATTTGGTGGACACGCAGTTGTAATCCTCGGGGAAGGGGTCGTCTCCTTTGGTTCCCGTCATCAGTCCGGTCCCTCCTTGGCGGATGGTGTTCATGTTACTCTGTATATTGTTGGCTAGGGTGGAAAGTTTGTCATCCAATGCTGCCTGTTGGGTTTGGTTCACACGTTCCAAGTATTCGACCAGTCTGGGGTACATCCCATAATTCCCAGGTTCCACCGTCGACGTAAAGTCTTCTTCTATCTCCATTCGTTCCGCTCCTCTTAGGAACAACTCTTCCAAATTTCGCAGTTTGTTCACGATGGGTTCCAGGAGTTGCATAATCTCCTTTATCGTGGACTCTTGGTTCTGGTCTCTGGACAACACTCGTAGTCTGTACAACTGTCTGATGGTATCGATGCTAGACACGAGACGGTTGTTGATGTTGGTCATGGTCATGAAGTCTTGGTAAAGCTCTTGAGGGTCACCAGGCCCGCTAAATGTGGTACTCTCGCCAGTATCGGTTATGTACCGACTCCGTACATTTTTGGCCTGCTTGGCTATAACATCGATGTATACAGAATGGGTTTGTAAGATACTATCCCGTAGATTAACTACCAAATTTTCGGGTAGCCCCAAAGTGCTGATTCCGTCTATTAGGCCAGCGGTGGTGTTAAAGATGGAGACATATGCTTCGCCATTACTCTTCAGTTCTCGACTGATAATTCTCAAATCTTCCATCGACAACACCCCGACAGCAGTTCCCCCGAATCTAGAGCTTTGGACAGTCATAGGGTTGTTGTTGAAATGCTCGCCTCGGTCCAATCTATCGTTTAGACTATTGACTATAGACTGCACCAACCTACCACTTTCTGTGTTTGTATGTTGACCAGCTGTGAGTAGTTCGTGATCAACCTGGTCTCCAGTTCGGATACCGTAGAGTTAGTGACACCCTCGGTTACACCAATCTGATCTCTGGCAATCTGACCCTTCAAATTATCCAAGTCTATCTTTATCCCGTTGGTGATGCTGTTAAATTCTTGCAGCACTGACTTTACTTCCAAGAGAATATTCGGCTCGGTCGTGTGTCCCATCGCCAATATGGTACTACCGAGGTTATCCATAACTTCGGATGGGGATTTCATCTCAACGACATCCTGTTCGGTATCGGGCGATAATGGATCGATCAGAGACACTGTTGGTTGTGGCTGCCACTCGGCCTCCATATGTACCACAGTCTCATCGGGTTCTGTGGTATTTTTGGTAGGTCTGATGGCGATGGTTGGTGTAACATTGAGGCTGCTCCTCAAGCCCCTGAACGGTATGATACCAGGAGCTACGTAGTTAGTTTCCGTAAATGTGATGGTGTCTCTAGCGGTAATGTCCAGCATTGACTGAGCCTGGGTGTTGTGATCATCTTCGGAGTGATCATCAATTTTCGGTGGTCTAATGGACAAGTTAGGATTCTGTTGGTTGGTCGTGTTCTTGTCGTCCAAGACTGCTTCTGTTTCTTCTCCATTGTCATCTTCACCTATTGCCCCCAATGAGGGCTGAGGATTGGGTCTAACTGCCACAATCTGAGTATCTTTCGGTGGTGACTCTAAGTTAGAGACTATGGACCTGACAACACTTTCAGTATTTTTTGAACTCAACTTCGCACTCCCCCTACTACCCATACGTCGAGAAGGTGCAGCAGCCTCATTATCGACAATAGGTCGCGTAGCATCAGGAGTAACGAGAGCTAGCTTCGGGTTAATATTGTCAGTTATTTTCTGTATAGAACTGATCATCGTAGGAGACTGTTTCAGGATGGCTTTAGGTACGGGGGTGGAGAGCTTCGGCTGTTTTCGGATGGCCCCTTGTGATGTAGTGGTAGTAGGAGGCTTTCTGGAAGAGTTCTTCTTATTAGTTTTCGGTGGTCTGACCACACTATCCCGTAAAGGTGGTGGCAATAACAGTTTAGGTGGTGGTGGTGGTCGCAAGTTCAGTGTCGCCGATGGTATTCTCGGGGATAACAGTTTAGGTTGTGGTGATGGTATGTCCAGCGTCGACTCGTTCGATGGTCTTAGTGTAGGTAGAGTCGATGCCTTTCGTCCCGGTGTTTGCTCATTATCTTCTTCCGTGAATCGAAGCTGTCTGCTAGTCTCTAACAGTATTTCAGCTTCATTGATATCATTGTCACCAGTAGTGGCTTCAGCTTGTGATGGATTATTCTGGTCTCTGGATGGCCGTGTCGTGTCCCGTAAAGGTGGTGGCAATAACAGTTTAGGTGGTGGTGGTGGTCGCAAGTTCAGTGTCGCCGATGGTATTCTCGGGGATAACAGTTTAGGTTGTGGTGGTGGTATGTCCAGCGTCGACTCGTTCGATGGTCTTAGTGTAGGTAGAGTCGATGCCTTTCGTCCCGGTGGTTGCTCATTATCTTCTTCCGTGAATCGAAGCTGACTGCTAGTCTCTAACAGTATTTCAGCTTCATTGATATCATTGTCACCAGTAGTGGCTTCAGCTTGTGATGGATTGTTCTGGTCTCTGGATGGCCGTGTCGTGTCTTTTCGTGTTACAGTTCTTCGTATAGATAGAGATGCCTTGGACGGCCCCGGTGGTTGCTCATCCACCATCATAACATCACCATCATCCCTAGTTTTCTCACCTATCCGTATAGTGCTGCTCTCGTCTTCCGTGTCTCGATCCTTCTCTTGAATCAGTCTGCTAGTCTCTCTACCTTCAGCCAATAGCAGTTCAGCTTCACCGATATCATTGTTAGCGATGCTGCCAGTAGAGGCTTCAGCTTGCGAAGTTTTCTGGTCTCCCAGGTTCTTCATTAATCGTCTCCTATTAGTCTCGTTGGACCATTTCACGTACCTATCTAGGATGGCACTGTCGGTGGGTTCTGGGGCATTTTTGTCAAATTCGTCAGAGTTGTATTCTACTTCGACGGGCTCTTTATCGTATAGTTTGAGTCGTTTGGAATCGTTACTGAGGAAGCCTCTACCCCTATTACCCGAGAATATGTCATCGTTCTGGGCTCTCTTGTTTTTGAGATTGGTGGCGATATCTTCTATGTTCCCGGGAGAAGTGGTGGATTGTTCTGGTTCTTCGTCGTCGGCGTCGTCCCCATCATCCTCCTCTTCGCGAGTATGCGTCGCGTTCGTTGCATTTCTATTACTACGGCGAGACTTTCTTTTATCCCGATCCATCTCAAACTATACACTTTAACACTCCAACATCCTCACGTACGGTTCCGAAAAAAGTTTGTTCAACTACTCAGGGTTCATGAATAAGAGTTTGACGCTGTTCATGAGTTTGCTGACGAGCCCTTCGTACTGTTCCAATTCACCCCCATAGTCACTAGCGAGCTGGGACTCTCGTCGAATTGGTTGATGATCGTATCGATGGTACCGTACAGACCTTCCAGGGATAGTGTGTGTGTTATTCACTTGCTTGTTCGTCAAGGGGAATCCACGCAATGCGAGCTAAGCTCATTATTATCGCGCCTCCTTAACTGGGAATGTATTGCGTGAAATGCATGTTAAGTGTTTATGTATCGTTGGAATGGCTGTGGATGTGTGTGTAGTCTGTATTTTAGCCAATTGGCGACATTTGGAAACGAAGGCTTAGGGTTAATCTGTATGGTACCATTCTCACTACGGTACCAGTCTCACCCGAAGGCTTAGGTTGACCAGTAGCTTAGGTTGACCAGTACGATACCCATCTCACCTTGTAACCGATCACCAACCCCAGATGGGACGTCACAACTTCGTCCACTTATACCAGGTTCCTATTTATACTGCTAGGTGAACAGAGGCTACACCGTTAGGAGACTTGCCCAAATGTCTCTTCCCCGCCCGGGTCTCGAACCCGGGACCTTCTGGTTGTGAGCCAGACGCGCTATCAGTTACGCCACGGGGAGGTGTGTGTGTGTGCGTGTGTGTGTTACTCAGTTACTCAGTTACTTGTTCGTCAAGGGGAATCCACGCAATGCGAGCTAAGCTCATTATTATCGCGCCTCCTTAACTGGGAATGTATTGCGTGAAATGCATGTTAAGTGTTTTATGTACTGTTGGAATGGCTGTGGATGTGTGCGTAGTCTGTATTTAGCCAATTGGCGACATCGGAAACGAAGGCTTAGGGTGGATCTGTATGGTACCATTCTCACTATAGACGGTACCGTCTCGCCCGAAGGCTTAGGTAGCCATCAGCTTAGGTGAACCATATGATACCCATCTCGCCTTGTACCATTTTTGCCAACCCCAGATGGGACGTCACAACGTCGTCCACTTATTCCAGGTACCTATTTTACAGCTAGGTGAACTGAGGCTAACACATGAAAGGAGACAAGCCCAATTTGTCTCCGCCCGGTCTGGGATTGAACCCCCGAACCCTCGTGTGTGAGACGAGAGCTCTACCTACTAGGCTACGGGCTGGTGTGTGTGTGTGTGTGTGTGTGTGTGTGTGTGTGTGTGTGTGTGTGTGTGTGTGTGTGTGTGTGTGTGCTATCAACTCCTGCAGACGTATCAAGGACATGCCACCAATTATTTCACAGCGTAGGTTTTCTGTTACCTAGTTAAATTTTCTCTGGACAGTCTCACAGTCTCTCGCTACGTGTGGGCGTGATTATATACAATGTATTTATTAATTTAATATCGAAGGCTATGCAATATATTTTTTCATTTATTAATTTATTTCTATTTTGATATTATATTTTATTTTATTCCATCTCTATCTCCAGACATCGAAGGTTATACAATTTATTGATTCATATATATATTTATTTTATTATTTTTTTTTATTCCATCTCTACCTCCACACATCGAAGGTGAAGTCAGGTATTATTCCTTATTATGGCTGGTGAGACAACGAGGCAGTTTGAGTGTTGCAACCATCCTCGTTTGTGGTCATAGACCTTTGGCAACTGGTTACCTCCTTGTGGCTCGTTGCAGCTCAGACCACTCGAAGCCGCATCACCATAGTCTTGCTGTCTCACCTTGTAATATAGGGCAACTTCCTTTCACGCCCCCTGCTGAGCTTGTCATTTACTAGGCCCTGGTGTGTGTGTGTGTGTGTGTGTGTGTGTGTGTGTGTGAGATCATACTGTATGCATGGCGTGTGTTATCCTTTGTAGGTATATTATATCATGTAGCTATAGGCTAATGGTGGTGATGATAATCAAGGATGATAGGAGTAGTGATTATGATGGTGATGGTGATAGTAGTTGTTGTTGTTGTTGTTTTTCCCCAAGCTGCCTGGCCGAACAGCCCCAAGGCCCCGAGCAAGGCCAAGGCCATAACTGAGCGCCCCCACAGAACCCCCCCTGCCGACCACAATAAAGCCTGGGTGACCGAAGCCACTCCATGGCGGGGAGCTGAGGAGGGTGCGGAAACGCCCGGGAAACCAAAGCCCCACCCAGGGCCCTGTGCCCCTCAGCAATTATGAAGAGAAAGTTGAGGGGCAAAGGAAAGATGTGACGCTTTGGCTTCCAATCTTGGTAGATTAGGAGGTCAATCCACGCAAAAGACGCCGTCACTTGAGATCTAGAAAATATATAAGTAAAAGGAACAGTCAGAGTAAGCTATGGGTATGGCAGAGATCGCTCAGTTCTCACTCTGATAGACCAGCCCATCACCAATGGTGATAGTAGTTGTGTAGATATGGTGGTGATTGTACGTTATAGTGTCTACCTACCTACATCTACCTATGTTGAGTTCGCCACTCTGCTAGTGGCACCGAGGAGCGCACTGCCCTTCATGGTTGTTTGAAAATTGGTGCAGCAGACTGTTCGAAGGGGCGGAGCTCTCCCTTGCGAAGATGGGCTCGTCTGGCACTTTTTGTAGTGATGGTGATCTTATTGTAGTTGTGATGAGTACCATAGTGATTATGAGGTGAAGTGAGAGAAAGGAGAGGTGAATTATTGAGAGAAAGGAACAAAAACAAAAATACGTGCAACAGACGAAGGAGGGAGAGATAAAGTAGAGAGATGAGAAAGAGGGAGAGGAGTGTGAGTGAGAGAGTGGGTGAGAGTGGTATGGGCAGGACAGTGTAGTGTGTGAAAGGTCATGAAGGGTTGGAATAGTGAGAGTGAGAGTGTGAGTGAGAGGGTGAGAGAGTGATATGTCAGGAGAGTGAGAGTAGTGTGAGACAGGTGAGGAAGGGTTGAAATAGAGAGTGAGATAAGAGGGAAAGGAATTACGTGAGGACAGGTTGAGATAGTGAGAGAGAGTGAGAGGTGAGAAAGGTGAGGAAGAGTTGAAATAGTGAGAGTGTAAGTGAGAGTGCGAGTGAGAGTGGTAAGGGCAGGACAGTGTAGTAGTGTTGTGTGTGTGTGACCCCTCCTAGGCTGGGTGGGTGAATGGGGGGCTCACAGATCCTGAGAGTCTGTCTGGCTCTACAGGCTTCCCTTCACCTTCACCTTCACAAACACTCACTCACTCACTCACTCACTCACTCACTCACTCACTCACTCACTCACTCACTCACTCACTCACTCACTCACTCACTCACTCACTCACTCACTCACTCACTCACTCACACACACACACACACACACACATGTCTATAGCAATGTGGATGGGCTGCTATCAAAGAAATTAGAAATAAACGATTACATCAGACAGGAAGAGCCCTTAATATTGTGTCTATGTGAAACTAAACTAAATAAAGGGATAAGTTTGGAGGGAATGGGATGGAACAACTATAATATCTGGAGAAGGGATAGAGAAGACAAGATGGGGGGAGGGGTGCTAATTCTTACACATAATAAATTGAAAACCAGAATGATTGATCTGAATAATAGTAAAGCGGAAATATTAGCAGTAGAATTGATAGATGATGATAATCAAAAGGCGGATATTGTAGTGGCCTACATGCCGCCCTACACAGGGGCTTGGGAAGAGGAGGAATACAAATTTATCAAAGATGAGATGATTATTTGTATTGAAAAATTAACTCGTAGAAACAATGAATTAATTATAGTAGGGGACTTCAACTGTAAAGAGGTGGATTGGGAGCAGAGAGAAGCTGGTAGCAACGTGAACTCGTGGGGGTATAGGCTACTGGATATGGTAACAGAAAATTTATTGGTGCAAAATATAAAGGAAAATACAAGAAGAAGAGGAAATGATGAAGCATCCAGATTGGACCTAATGTTTACTAGAGACCCAGATGTAATTTCTGATATAAAATACTTACCACCTTTAGGCAAGAGCGATCATGTTGTAATGGATATAGAAATCCTATTGGGTTATTCCAATATGGAGGAGAGGGAGGAGCACAAGGAAACTAGGTTTGACTATGCAAAAGGAGACTACCAATCACTGAGACAATACTTTAGAGATGTTGACTGGAGTGAAATACATCAGAGAAATAGTGTAGACGAGAAGTATGGAGTATTTAAAACAATATATGAAGAAGGAGTTAATAAATATGTTCCTAAACAAGGTAATAGGTCAGCGAAGGTAAAGGATTGGTTTAATGAAAAATGTAGGAAAGCCAAGGAAAAGAGAGACCAAGCGTGGAAGGCAGCTAGAAAAAGGTGTAATAGAGAAACTTGGAACAGATACAAGAGATTAAGAAATGTATATGCTGCAATCAGGAGACAAGAAGCCAGAGAATATGAGAAGAACATTGTGAAAAAATGTAAGAGTGATCCTAAGCTGTTCTATAGGTTTATAAATAGTAAAATGAAGGTAAGGGATAGAATAGTGAGGTTGAAGGGACCACTTATGATGACGACCAGAATATGTGTGAAATTATGAACAATACACTACACTCAGTATATACTAAAGGTGATAACTTTGAAGAAGTACCGGTAGGTGAAATTGGTGATAAACTGGGAGAGATTAATTTTCTCCCAGAGGAGCTAGTAGAAATAATGAAAGGACTAGATGTGAAAAAAGCAGTGGGACCTGACAATGTAGCGGGATGGATTTTGAAAGAATGTGCTGACGAACTAGTGAAACCCTTATATGAGATAATGAAATACTCTCTGGAAGTGGGAAAATTACCAATGGACTAGAAGAGAGCCAACATTGTACCGATTTATAAAGGTGGGAACAGGGAACATCCATTGAATTATCGACCTGTGTCACTTACTAGTATAGTGTGCAAAATCTGTGAGAAAATAATTAAGAAAAGATGGATGATTTACTTGGAAAAGAATAATCTACTATCTAACAGGCAATTTGGATTCAGGGAGGGTACCTCATGTGTTACAAATCTACTCAGTTTTTATGACAGAGTGGTTGACATATTACAAGAGAGAGATGGATGGGTGGATTGCGTATATATTGACATGAAGAAAGCTTTTGACAGAGTATCGCATAGCAGGCTGAAGTGGAAATTAAAAGAGTATGGAGGGATTCAGGGTAGTTTGTTAAATTGGATGGAGGACTATCTTTCAGGGAGACAGATGAGGACTACTATCAGAGATAAATTTTCTACGTGGAAAGATGTCACAAGTGGAGTTCCGCAGGGAGCGGTGCTGGCTCCCATAATGTTTCTAATATACATTAACGACATGCCAAAGGATATAAATGCATATATGAATATGTTTGCAGATGATGCCAAGATCATGAAACATATAGAAGATGAAAACAGTGGTAGGGAATTACAGAGGGATTTGGATAGGATAGATCAATGGAGCAAGAAGTGGAAAATGGAATTTAACACAAATAAATGTCATGTAGTGGAAATGGGAGTAAGTAAAAGAAGGCCACATATGGAATATAAGTTAGGAGAAAACACTATTAACCCATCAGAGAAAGAAAAGGACTTAGGGATAACTGTTAGGAGTGATCTTTCACCTGAGAATCATATTAATAAGATAGTGGGAGAAACATATGGACTGCTAAACAGAATAAAAATAGCATTTAACTATATAAACGAGGAGATGCTGGAGAAAATAATAAAAACATTGGTGAGACCAAGACTGGAGTATGCGGCAGTGGTGTGGGCACCACATCTAAAAAAGCATATAAAGAAGCTGGAGAAGGTTCAGAGAGCTGCAACTAGGATGATACCAGAACTGAGAGAATTACCATATGAGGAGAGATTAAAGAAATTAGATTTACCATCTCTAATGGATAGGAGGGAGAGAGGCGATATGATTATGATGTACAAATGTGTGAGAGGACTCGAAAAGGTGGACAAGAAGGGTTATATTGTGAAAGATAATGGTAGAACTAGGGGGCATAGATATAAGCTAATGAAAGGAAGATGTAAAGGAGATGTGAGAAAGTATAGTTTCCCTTACAGAAGTATAAGTAAATGGAATCAGTTGGAAGAGGAAGTGGTGTGTGCCAAAAACATTCATATTTTTAAGGCAAAGTTAGATAATTGTAACTCAGGAAGCGGGACAATACGAGCCTAAAAAGCTCAACTCCTGTATACTACAAATAGGTAAATACAAATAGGTAAAAAAACACACACACACACACACACACACACAGATATATATATATATATATATATATATATATATCTATCTATCTATTGCCCGACGCCGTGATCCCCGAAGGGGTGGCCACGAACGAACCGCCCCCATGCACCTCTGTCCCCAGTCAGTCGACGCCCCTCCTCCCAACCAGCACCGCCTTCGTTCATGTAGTTCCTCACTCCATCCTTCCACCTCATATTCGGTCTACCTCTCCCCCTCTGTCCCTCCACCTCGCTCTCGTACACCCTCTTAGTCATTCTCTCGCTTTCCATACGTTCCATATGGCCGAACCATCTCAAGTTGTTCCTTTTCACACTTTCCAGCACATCTACCGCCACACCACACCTCCTTCTTACTTCCTCATTAGTCTGTCTATCCCTCCATGTAACTCCGCACGCACTCCTTAAGTAATTCATTTCCACTGCTCTCACTCTTGGTCTGAGTCTCTCAACCAACGTCCATGCTTCGCTTCCGTAAGTCAGTGTCGGGATTACCACACTGTCATGCAAGGACTTCTTCACTTCCATACTGACCACCCTATTTCTTGTTACTGCTTTTAGCGTTCCTACAACCCTCTATATATATATATATATATATATATATATATATATATATATATATATATATATATATATATATATATATATATATACAATATATATAATATAGTCTTCGGTAATTACTGTATATCAGTATTGATTAGTTTAGAGTTGTATTTTTTATTGTTACATTTGATTTACTATTTATGTGTAAAATCGAGTGTTGCCTCCCACACCCAGCACAGAGCTTGCCCGGGTAGTGTTATGTGGCCTTCCTGTTTAATACAAACCATTCATCCCTGTATGATTATGGTTCAGTATACCCGGTATGTCTCTTTAGTGTGGGTGGGTGTGGGTGTGTGTGGGTGTGTGGAGGCGATGCTACTGTTCTTCCTGGTAGTGTTTTAGACGATTTTATGCAGAGGGCTCTTGGGGCCATGTTATTGAGATGGTTTTTTGAGAGAGTATTTACCCCTTTATGTCTTGTATGACACTTGTTTACACAATGTTATTGTTGTACAAGTGATTACTTACATACTAAAACTGTGTCACTCTGCAGGTGACACCTCCTGGGAGGATACATTTCTCCTTCCACCTCTCCTGCAGACGTAACTCGGGTGAAAAAAAAAAAAAAAAAAGAAAAGAAAAAAAAAATCGGTGTAGTTTACGATACCAACGCAAAAGAGCCCCGAAGTACTCTGGACGAGGGGAGTTTACAGTATAGTATGTGTTTGTGGCGTATGTGTACGTGTGTTTCAGCCTATGCCCGAGAGGGAGTAGTTGGAATATAGAGAAAAAAAAAATTGTGCTTGTGTGAATGTACTGTCCACCTGCACTTATGTATACACGCACAGTCACGGTCAGATTTTCACGGTACACTGGCTAATAACACTCAGCAAACAGTAAAAGTAGACTAATGAAGCTCACAGACTTGGGTTCTTACGATCCAACCAATGTTTTCACAATATACATGTCCATGTTTGAATAACTCGACGTAAATCATACCATGGACTTTTGGTTATAGATTTTTGTTATTTTTGAGTATGAAGGAGGCAAAAGGCAAAGTTACTTGGAAACAAAAATGCTTCCTCCCCGCCACCCAACCACCACCACCAAAGTTGAAGAAGTGATAAAGCCAAATCCATGAGTGGATGTTGAATTAAATGTATGTGACTGGATTTGTTAGAATACTTAAATGGTGCCAAGTGATAACAGCCAGAATTAATATCGAAGTCTCTATTAATTTATCTAACTACATTATTTAACTATTAATACGTACCGGTACCTTCATACGTACGTTTGTTTGTTTGCTTGTTTGTATGCCTGTGTCTGTTAATCTATATATATTAACAAATATATTGTTTTTAATTGTTTAAATAAAACACTAATTCTCGAATATACGATCGACAACACACAGGTATACACAAATGATCTTAATGTATCGTAAACATTCTTCAACTGTAAAAGGCAATGCAATGTCCCCCACAAGTTACAATAGCCCGCCTAACAGAGGTATCACACACAGGATAAAATCGTCAATTATTGATGGCCAAAATGTTTCTGGCAACATTTGTGAGATCCTTTGCACTGGTATCGGAAACTAGCCTGAAAGAAAATTATTATAAAAGACCAAAATCTTATAAAACAGTCATTCCAAACCCGTTAAGATTAGAATTGATGCAAATATGCTGATGGAAAAATCTGCCGTGTGGTCCCCCCTTAACTCCTGGTCGACTCTACACACTGGCTCAACAAAAGACCACCAGCCATAATTATTGCGGCCAGAACGCACCCATTCTCATTTGGAATAAACCTCGGCACACCAATATACCCTTTACCAAACAATACAAACATTCATTATACTTTTCAAATCACTACAAAAATTAAAAATCTCAATCTCTCTCTCTCTCTCTCTCTCTCTCGCCAATAATAATTTACAGTACGTACAGTTGGCAACATAAATTCTGTTCCTCGTCGTGATCTTGAGAATGAACGTAAATTTAGTATGAATTAATTGCAAGTGTGGTTTCTTTTAATTATCAGTTGACCTGATGGACGTGCCAACGGAAGTATTCAAGAAAGCCTTGGAAAACCATCTCAAGTCGGTGCCTGATCAGCCATGCTGTGCGAGGGTGAGAGCTGCCTCCTCGAATAGCCTGCTGCACCAAGCACTGGCAGCAAACATACTCGGGGGAAGCAACTCTCGCCGAGGCCACTGATGGATGGCCGAAACAACTCCAGGTAGACTCCAGGTAGGTAGGTAGTCAGACGAGTTAACCACTGCATAAGAAACGACACTCGTAATTCCATCATGTACGTTGTAGTTCCATGTGCAAGATCACGGTGGGGAACAGAATTAATGTGGCCAACTGTACATTTCTTGGAAACAAATTCTCGTCAATGGAATCAAATGTCTTATAAACGCCAAACTAAAGGGGTGAAACGTCTAAAGATCTCCAAACTACCACTCCACCGGCCAGAGTAAACTCCTTACATAATCTAATCATCAGTAATGGAAAGGACTAACTAACTTTCAACTCTGGGTTCCGAATGAGTGATCACCACCACCTCGTCATCTGGGGTGCTTAAGGGAGCCCACCTCGCTTTTTTTTTCTCTTTCTCTCCCTCTCTTTGGCTTGTATCCATTCGGCCCCATTCAGCCTACTGTTTTAAGACGTTTACCCCATCCAGGTGTTAATGTTTTCCTGGCGAGCGGTAGCGAGCCAGCATATATATATATTTGTTTTTACAACAAGCTAAATTTGTACATTTTTCGATAGAAAAATTTCTCCGGCGAAGCCGGATTTCTCCATAAAATGCTGACTCGCTATCGCTCGCCAGGAAGAAATCGACACCTGGATGGGGATAAACGTCTTAAAACAGTTGGCTGAATGGGGCCGAATGGATACAAGCCAGGGAAAGAGAAAATGAGAGAAAGATAACAAAAAAACGATGACCCCCCTTCATGAGACAACTTGACCAAATACTAGCTTGCCTAACTTAACCGGACTCTCTCTGTCTGTCTGTCTGTCTGTCTGTCTGTCTGTCTGTCTGTCTCTCTCTTAATTATTCTCTACACTCTTCTCCCTTTTCACACCCTTTGCCCCTCTGTTGCTTACGTTACCCCTCTCACATAAATATCCCAATGTTTACACACAAGAGAGACTATTTAATCTAGATTTTAAATTGGATGTGTGTGTGTGTGTGTGTGTGTGTGTGTGTGTGTGTGTGTGTGTGTAATAATAATAATAATAATAATAATAATAATAATAAACGGTTTATTAAAGAATGGCAGCCTCATGAGCTGAAAATACACATTTTACAATTTAGTGGATGAACATGAGATGTACAGATATGAGGATGGTAAGCTTAGTTTACAAACAAAATAAATACATACAATAATGATGCATGTGCAGAATACAAATTATCATAAAATAACCATGAGAGTAAGTGATATACAGTACATATACACTTTTATTTACTTACTCATATACAGAACATACGTATATACACGTACGTGCGCACATACATATACATACATATATAGGAACATAAGAACATGCAGTAAGTGTGCACATGTCCGTATACACAAACGCTCACGTATGCACACAAACATATATACATACAGAAACTGTTTTGGTATGGTCAGGGTAAAGAGGGTGCAGGTACTACAATGGGAGGTTAATCCTCGGTAGTGTAGGTGTGTGTGTGTGTGTGTGTGTGTGTGTGTGTGTGTGTGTGTGTGTGTGTGTGTGTGTGTGTGTTATTCACTCACTTGCTTGTTCGTCAAGGGGAATCCACGCAATGCGAGCTAAGCTCATTATTATCGCGCCTCCTTAACTGGGAATGTATTGCGTGAAATGCATGTTAAGTGTTTATGTATCGTTGGAATGGCTGTGGATGTGCGTGTAGTCTGTATTTTAGCCAATTGGCGACATTTGGAAACGAAGGCTTAGGGTTAATCTGTATGGTACCATTCTCACTACGGTACCAGTCTCACCCGAAGGCTTAGGTTGACCTGTAGCTTAGGTTGACCAGTACGATACCCATCTCACCTTGTAACCGATCACCAACCCCAGATGGGACGTCACAACTTCGTCCACTTATACCAGGTTCCTATTTATACTGCTAGGTGAACAGAGGCTACACCGTTAGGAGACTTGCCCAAATGTCTCTACCCCGCCCGGGTCTCGAACCCGGGACCTTCTGATTGTGAGCCAGACGCGCTATCAGTTACGCCACGGGGAGGTGTGTGTGTGTGTGTGTGTGTGTGTGTGTGTGTGTGTGTGTGTGTGTGTGTGTGTGTGTGTGTGTGTGTGTGAGACAGAAGGCGAAATATGGAAGAGCTGGGTGTTCTATTGTTAAGGGTGGAAATACATGGATGAAGATACGCGAACACTTAATAATAGATAATGCTTATGCATAGATTTATAATCAGAAGTTGCGCTAGTGAGCAATATGTTCTCGCTCATATGTACGTATATTTACATACATATGTGCATATGACCATATAAATACACGTACAGTACATATATATATTATATACCTTATATTCTCAACCGGGCTCGAACCATTGACAGCACATACACACAGACATACATATACATAAATATATGCACATTACATGCATATATGCTCTTCTCTTATCCTACCTGATACCTACCTGTGTGTGTGTGTGTGTGTGTGTTAAATAATGATGTCTGTTTGAATGTGATGTGGGTGAGTTTACGCGTGTGGACGAGGTAAAATTGTTCACATGATATGAGTTGTCCGGTCACTACGAGTTTATGTGAGGGGATTAGTGATATGTACAGGTGTGCCCTTGTTCTGTGATCGTGTGTATGTGTGCGAGCTTATTATATACACAACACTCACAGACCACACTCTTAATACACACACCTGCAAGCTCTCCTCCTAGTCCGTCCTCTCTCTCTCTCTCTCTCTCTCTCTCTCTCTCTCTCTCTCTCTCTCTCTCTCTCTCTCTCTCTCTCTCTCTCTCTCTCTCTCTCCACAAACATACACACACAAATAATAACCAACACCTTACCGTCTCCCCATTACTTCTGCCCATCTTCCCAGTCACATACCTGCAAGACAGAAAAACAAATGTTAATACCAACATTAACAACAAACAATAACAACAACAACAATAACAACAACAACAACAAGCCAAAACCATTACACTATAACAAAATTAACATACTAGTC